>JARHVA010006487.1:640000-740000 GCA_037957365.1 Torreya grandis | reverse complement strand
TCATGGAGGAGTTACAGTCTATTCTTGGGGTGCCTTGACCACCTTTTGTGGAGGAGTTACTTATGTGCTCTCCTATATGTATTCTTCACTTTGGCCATCTCATGTTAATTAGATATTGGGTTTTCTCCTATTTTATCTTGTGTAATTTATCTTCTTGTATAATTTCAAATTGCTTTAGCATCTATGTGGTGTGCACTTGCTTCATCTCATGTGATCACGTCTCCATTGCATTCACATTATCCAAATTCTGGAAACAACTCTGATATGGTATCAGAGCCACCCTGATAATCATGTCTAGTTATGCTAGTAGTTTATTCTAAAATTCTTACTTTGCTTTCTTTGTATTTTTTTTTGTTTAACTCCATTGCATTTGAGAGTTTTGGTAGAGTTTCTTGAAAAATCATGCAAATCCATATGGAAATCTGTTAAAAAAATACTTTTGTTGAGTTTAATTCAGATCTCCCTTTAGATATCTGAGTTAAAATTTGCCAAGACATCTTATATACATCTGTTGTGGATTCAGCAAAGGTAGTGGAATTCTTTTTTTTGTCATTCTGCAGGAAAAGAGAGATCTCTGCACAATCTAGTTTCTGTTCTTGGATGCCACTTTCAACTTGGGGCAGCTCTCTAGGAAGCACATCTGTATGTGGAAGTCGATGTGGGGCATCTAGTAGCGTGAGATATGCATGGAGTAGGACTCCAGCAAGGCAAAATGCAATTGTATGACATTTAGTGCGCATGTGCGTAGTGAGGTAGTGACTAATACTATCTACTGTGAGTTTCAACTTGTCTCTTCTCTTCTCTGCTACTGTGCATTGAGAGGTCTACAGATTCAATATTTCTTTTTGCCCAGCAAAATCATAGCTGTGCCTTTTTTTACGAAGGGTGAGGCCCAGGTTGGTAGGAGGCCAATTCTCCCTCACAAAGACCTCCTTTGGATTCCTTGATCTGTGTTGAATCTAATGAGTGGTTGGAAGGCCACTTTCTCTCTCAAAATAGGCATTTTTTAATGTTTTAGTGCTATTTTTTTTGCAAAAACACTAGTTTACGGGAAATTGAACCTTTAATATCTTGTAAATGGTAGCTCAAATTTGGGTGCCATATTTTTAAAAAGTGTTTGTAATTCAATTATCCATAGTTTAGGATTTTTATTTTTTTAAAAATCAATAGTTTATAAAGTGCCTAAAATTTGGGTCTCCCGGGACGCATTTTCGGTTGAGTCCGACGTCCTGTTTGCTTAAAGTCTTGCACTGATTGCTCTAAGACGCATTCTAAAATGAGCCTAACATATTTTGAGCATTCACTTGCATATTTGGGGGGGGTCAACATTTTGGGGGGGGGGTGTGATTGCTTTTCACAACTTGCATATCGTTGCTTTCATTCTCCTTTCGGCATAATTTTACAACTTGCAATCAACACAACTTCACCTCAATTTAGCTTAAAATGGATTATTTTCAACTTAAACCCCTAACACCCTTCAACTATCATGAATGGAAGGTTAAAATGTCAATCATTCTTAGAAGCAAAGGGTTGTATAGGATCACCATGAGTACTGAAGTAGAACCCAGCACTGATGCTGAAAAGGTCAAGTGGTACAACTGTAGTGATGAAGCCTATGGATTACTGAGCTTGTCTATGTCTCCAAAACTTATCTTCCATTTAGAAACCTCTAAGACTCCTAAATACATATGGGACACCTTAGAACTCTTATCTGGGAAGCTTGATGAGATGAGAGGTCATGAGCTCAAAAACGAACTCATAAGTCTAAGTCCTAGCAACTTTGACAGCCTACAGGACTTCTTCACTAAGTTTAAGGCCGTTAGATTTCAATTAAAATAATGTGGGATAGAGAAGAAATATTATCAACTCATCCTTTCTATTCTCACAAAGTTAGGTCCAAGTTATTCAGTCTTTGTCTCCACTTTCCATGCCACAAAAAGTGCCCTTGACACTACATGGAAAATGCCTTCTTTGGATTCATTAATTGTTGACTTGACTAGGGAGCAAGATAAGCTAATTCAAATGGGCACAATGAATTATAATGAAACCCAAGCCTTGATATCTAGAAATGGTAAGGATAAGACTTCAACAAAGGAGAAGAAGAAAAAGAACAAGGACCAGGAGAAGAAGAAAGAAAACAACAATCCTGCAAAAAACAACACTGAGTCTTCCTCCTCCAATGCTAAACCTAAGAAGGAGAAGGTTAAGTGTGCTTATTTTAAGAAGATAGTGCATGATTAACACAAATGCATGAAGAAACAAATATATCACCTAACTCATCTTCTAGAGAAGAACAACATAGGTGTTCCTGAGTCCATCAAGCAGAATTCATCTACCCAAGATTCTACCAAGGCAAAAGGAAAGGGTAAGGAGAAAGAAAAGGGCAAGGCCCTTGTAGCTACTAAAACTTATATAACATCATGGGTCATTGATTCGAGTGCTTCCCACCACATGGGCTCTTCACTAGTTGAGTTTTCATCTTTAGAGCCTTGTAGCATGACTTTAATTAGTTTGGGTGATGACACATCAGTTTCTGTTGCAGGGAGAGGGTCAGTTGAAATGGAAGGAGGAAAATTAAATAATTTTATAAGTGTTCCTTATCTTTCAACCAATCTCCTATCAGTGTACCAAATCACTCACATTGGTCAGGGCATGAGAGTTGAGTTTTCACCAGATTTAGTGGCTATTAGGGAGTTGCATAGTGATACTATAGTGGTAGTGGGTAGGATAGATCACTAAGCAAGGTTATACACCTTCTCACATTTTTCACTTGGTTCTTCTCCAAAAGCATTGCTGACTCATTCAGATGGAGTTAGCAAACTATGGCATGAGTGGTTTGGCCACCTTAACTACCGCTACCTTGAGCACCTTTACAAACATGACATGGTCATTGGCTTGCCTCATGTCCAATTCTCAAAAGGACTTTGTGAGGGGTGCTCCCTTGGGAAGCACCCCAAAGAAAAATTTGACAAAGGCAAATCTTGGAGGGCTTCACAACCTTTGGAGTTAGTCCACAGTGATGTATCAGGACCCTTTCCCAAACCATCTTTCACAAGGGCCAAGTACATCCTCACTTTCATTGATGATTTCTCTAGGTATACTTGGATATATTTTCTCAAATAAAAGTCTGAAGTGACTGAAAATTTGCTAGACTTCAAGGCTCTTGTTGAGAATCAGAGTGAGAAATTCATCAAGGTTCTTTGAACTAATAATGGAGGGAAGTATGTTAGCATCAGGTTTGAGCAGTTTTGCACCATAGAGGGGATTGATTTGCAGTGCAAAGTTACTTACAGTCCTTCACATAATGGGATTATAAAATGCAAAAATAGGTTCTTGAAAGAGATGGGTAGCTGTGTGATTCACTCCAAATCCTTAGCACCATAGTACTAGGCCAAAGCCATCAATTATGCTTGCTACATTCCAAACAGGGTTCCTCACAAGGCTTTGAAAGGGATAACACCCTTTAAAGCTTGGCATAAAAGGAAACTTGATGTTGAGCACCTTAGGGTTTTCAGATCCCCAGCCATGGCCCACATACCAAAGAAGAAATGCAAAGCTATGAAATGTCAGTCCAAGCCTTGTATCTTTGTAGGATATCCAGATGGTATTAATGGTTATCACCTTCTAGATCCGATCACTCATGAGTTGTTCATGGAGAGAAGTGTCCACTTTCAAGAAAGTCCTAGAGACTCAACACTTGGAACTTCTCCCTCATCAGATCTACTTCTTCATGATGATTCCTCATCAAATTCAGATCAGCCACAGTAGGTTCTCAAGCTAGAAACATCTTCTTCTTTTTTGAGTTCAGACAATGAGGACAATGATGCAGAGCCATCCACCTCTAGTCAGTCAGAGGATGAGGAGTTAACACCTGACTCGCCCACTTCTAGGCCACTTTGGGATAGACAGACACTTGAGAGTGCTGGCACTTGGGTAGGAGATCCCACAGATGATAGACATGCTAAGGGGATTTTCAGAGAGATCCACATGCCTTCTTTGCTTCAATTTCAAATCCATAGACTTTTTGAGAGGCATCAGGGGTACCTAAGTGGGATAGTGCTATGGAGGAAGAATATTCTTCCTTAATCAAAAATCACACTTGGGATTTGACTTCACTTCTTAAGGGAAGAAAGATGGTTTGATGTAGGTGGATATATTGGACCAAATTTGCAGCAAATGGGTCAATTGATAAGTACAAGGCGTGATTGGTCACCAAGGGTTTCTCACAAGTGGCATGCATTGACTACTCAGAGACCTTTACACTCATTGCAAAGATGACTTCTATCTGACTCACCTTGGCTATTGCCACATCACATGGTTGGGATGTGCATCAGATGGATGTGAAGAGTGCCTTTCTTCATGGAGACCTAGAGGAGAAGATCTACATGGAGTAGCTACCAAGATTTGTTTAAGATTCTTCCTTAGTATGCAGACTTAGGAAATCTATCTATGGCCTCAAACAGGCTCCTCAGGCATGGTATGCCAAGATGGATTCCTTCCTTCTCATAGCAGGTTTCACTAGGTGCCATTCTGACCCTAATGTCTACTTCTTGCAGTAGGATGATTCACTCCTGATTTTGGTTCTATATGTTGATGACCTTTTGATCACCAGGAGTTCTTCATCAGCTATTATAATGGTGAAGACATCTCTCCAAGATAGATTTGACATGACAGACTTGGATTTGTTGCACTACTTCTTTGGCATCGAGATCTCACAGTCAGATTCAGGGATTTCTCTTACACAGCTTAAGTATACTCTTAACTTATTGGCTCGATTTCACATGGCTGATTGCAAGCCATCTCTAACTCCCTTTCTATCAAGAGTCAAGCTTGAGGTTGATTGTTCTTCACCATTAGTTGATGCCACTCGATATCAAAAACTTGTTGGTAGTCTCATCTACTTGACTCACACCAGGCCCGCCATATCATATATAGTGGGACTTGTCTCCAAATTTATGCAGGAACCTAATGAGCTACATTGGAAAGTAGCTAAGAGGATCTTGCATTACATATAGGGTTCACAGAGATACAAGATTTATTACAGATTTGGCATAGAGGTTGACTTGGTTAGATATATAGATTTAGAATGGGCTGGTGATTCATAGAATCATAAGTCCACTTCTGGTTATAGTTTCTCTCTCAGTTTTGGTCTTATTAGTTGGTCTAGCAAGAAGCAAAATGCTATTGCTATATCATCCATAGAGACAGAGTACAAGGGAGCTATTAATGCAACTACTGAGGCTATTTAGCTTTAGAGGATTCTTTTTGAGTTTGGCATTCCTATAAGGCAACCCACCATCATTTATTTTGACAACCAAAGTACCATTTAGATTTACAAGAATCCAGTTCAGCATTAGTGGACCAAGCACATAAATATTCACATGCATTTCATTTGAGAGCTTATTCATAGTCAGGTCATTGACTTGATATTTTGCTAGTCTTCGGAGCAGGTTGTAGACATCTTCACCAAACCTTTCATTGAGAGAAAGTTCATTCATCTACGAGCTCTTCTTGGGGTGCGGTCTACATTTTTAGCATCATCATCATCAGGGGGGCCTTCTATCCTCTTCATTTCTTTTATGTCTCTCTTTTGGGGGGGGTAGTTTTTTCCTACAGGTTTTCTCCTTTTCTCTATCTTATGAGAGATTGCATTTGTACATGGGTACCTCATCAAGACTAGTTGCCAGGACCCATTTTATATTTCCACACTGCCCACCTAAGCTGCGCTTATGGGGGGGTATTAGTGTAGGTTTTTATTTTTCCCTATTATTTAATTAGGGAAATTATATTTGTGCATACATGGAGTTTTCTTAAATTTGTGGGATAGGCTAGCTTATGTGGAGATGTGTGTCATAGGTGTCATAAGTAACTCCCTTGATGGGAGTTACTTCTCTATTCTTAGCACCTTGTCACCACCTTTCATGGAGGAGTTACAGTCTATTCTTGGGGTGCCTTGACCACCTTTTGTAGAGGAGTTACTTACATGCTCTCCTATATGTATTCTTCACTTTGGCCATCTCATGTTAATCAGATATTGGGTTTTCTCCTATTTTGTCTTGTGTAATTTATCTTCTTGTATAATTTCAAATTGCTTTAGCATCTATGTGGTGTGCACTTGCTTCATCTCATGTGATCACGTCTCCATTGCATTCGCATTATCCAGATTTTGGCAACAACTCTGATAAGACATAAATAGATGAAGAAATATTTTGTCATTATTATAAATAATTAATAAATAAAAAATTCTATAATTGTAAAAATATGCATGACCTTATATTATCTTCTTCAACTTGTAATGTGCCATGTTCATTTCATTATTATTATTTCTTTACTTGCATTCAATGCCATTAGTGTTACACATCAAAGGATTGCTAAGATGTTAGGTTTAAAAAATAAAGCATACAAACCAAAATATTATTAAGATGTTATATTTGAACAATAAAGCATGATTATAAAATAAATTAATAGTGTATTGCACCTAGTATTGATCAAAGTGATTATTTTGGTATTGCAAGCTCTGAATTTGTCAAATAATTTTGAAATTGAATATTAGCAATTGTTTATTCTTTAGTTTTTGTAATGTATGATAAATTCCTTTACAATTGTTTACAAGCATGCCATAATCCAACTCCTGTATATACCTTTAGACCATCACATGTATGTAAATTGTTTAAAGTAGAGATAAGTCTCTCCCAAAATAAGTTATCTATTTCATTTTTATATTATCTTCTTGTTTTGTGTGAACCAATCATTTGAAATATTGGTACATCTTTACTCATGTCAACACCTTCCTCTAATTTACTTTGTTGTGAATGGAGGATGAAGTATTCAACCTAAAAATTAATGGAATCTTGGGAAAAATTAATACCTATAATGTGAGTCTAATTGAATTCATCAATATCTAAACCCCAAAGTATAACACCCATATTTTACATATAATGGAAATGACCAACTCACAAATTTTTTGAAAGAGCTATGAATGGTAGGAAAATGGTCAAGTTTGTGAATGATGAATACATTGAAAGCCCCAATAATAATTTTTTTTGATGATATTCAAAAGATCAATAATTATCAAATCAACACTCACACCAACAATGAACATCGAACTTAAATCTTCTATAATGGATGACCAAACACATGGGGTGATGTATGGCAGCTAAATTTTTTTGTGTTTATCCTAAGAAGCTGACCTCCATCACTATCTAGATATTTTCTTAATATGCTTATTGAATCTAGAGATAATACTTCTCAACTTTTTTATTTTTTGAAATACTTTCATTTAGGACACATAAATCATTAAACCTTTTCTCAAAAAATATCTAATGATCCCTTACTTCTTCAGGAGATTGTTTTTCTCCCAGAAGTGTCAAACCATGATTAGTGGAATAATCTACAATTTTTATAATATGTTACTTTCTTGTTTCACTTTTTTTCACCAAGTATCCATGTTATTGCACCCATGGGTTTTAAAGAAGGAAATATACCCTTTTTCTAATAAATATATTATTTCTATATTTTGTTTATATAAAAGCCATCGAATATTCCCAAGTACTGTTATAGAAATTATATTTAAATCTTGGTTATCTGAATCAAGTAAACTAACACTTTTAAACAAATCAAATACTTTATAAAATTAATCCCAAATAGGTTTTTCTATGAAAATAAGGCATTTTCTATCCTAAAATTGTTCGGTTGATCAATTCATTTGTGTGAACAAGTGTTTATCTTGTTCATGTATTTATTCTATCTTTTTTCCTTATTTCAAGATTCTTCCAACTTCATAGTTGAATAAGGTAACATGCAAATCAAACTATTTCTAAAAATGAAGCCTTATAAATTGCTTCATTAGCTTAATTATATCGGTTGCATATTTTATGAAAAATATAGAATGGAGTAACTATTTTTAAAAATCTTTTCCTTCTAACAGAGCATTTTTTTATCAACGATAGTGAATTATATTCCTCCTCTAAAATAATTCTCTATTATGATGTAATTGTGTATTAACCATCTATAGTTTTTAACCTTAAATTTTTTTTCTCCATCATATCTTCAAGGCCTTATTTTTTTTTGATAATATATTGACGGTTATTTGGATAAAAAGGAATTATCAAAGCATCCTTCATTAGAACCTCATTATTTCTTAGTAAATAATGAATTATTACACTCACCCCTCTTTCATTCAGATTTATTATTTTGGTGTCATCATCACTCAATTCACAAAGTTCTACAAGAACATTCAATGCATAATTACAAGTGGAAATATACCATGTAGAAAATTCACTATGTCTGATCAGAATTTTGTGCCAACAAAAGTGTATCAACATTTTGTTTGATCTTATATTTATCCACTAGTGTGAGTAATTGTATAGTCTTTTTAAAATTTTCATACAAATATGTTTCCATCACTTGTCTTAGTTTCTTTAATGTTTTTTCTATCATGATTTTAGGGCATCTTAAATATATATTTACATGGTGACAAGTAGAACTTGTTTCCCCTTTTTTCATTTTTTTATTTCAACATATTTTATATTCTAAGGATCAAATTATCTCTATCTCTCAACCTATACATTTCCAACATGTCATATCTATTCAAATAAAACCCAAATGTTTCACAAGGAGAAACATTTATTTTTTCAATTCCATTTTAGAGGTTTAAATTTATTAAAATTAATTATAGCATGATGGATAATTCCCTCTTCTCCATCTCATACTTGAAGTTGGAATTTAATAACATCTTCAAGTTCATACTAATCACAATATTCTTTTCTAGATGTAGTTCTAAACAAATAAATATTTTCATGCATATTTTCTAGACTAAACAACTCAAAATATCAATTAGTAAAAGGAGTTTTATTGCCACCATAAAATGAAAGATGACAATGTGGATTTAACTTTAGTTCTGGTAGTTGAAATGATACTATATCCAAATTTTCTTGGATTTATGCCTTCTTCTACCTTTTAAGTGAGGGAATTTATGTTTAGCATGAAGAGATTCTACAAATCAAATGAAATGATTTAAATATTGATATTTTAAAAAATATATGTTGCATATTTTATCACGTACAAAATTATTTATGATTATCTAGTGAGTAATTGTATATCAACAAATGTGAATTCTAAACTATAATATAAAATACATATTAAATATTTATAATATATATAATAACTTGGACATATTGATTTATAGACCTAGCCTACGGTTGATTATTGGGTCAAAACTCCCATCAATAGGTACCTTCAAAATATCTCCTAAGAGACACCATTGAAAAATGCAAAAGAGTGATTTTTTATTTCATGGTATCTCCTAGGAGATACCTTCAAGTTATCCATGAGGGTATTATAAGGGTATGTCAAGGCCCTTGACCTAGTCTCCTAGGAGATACCTCGAAGGGCATTGTCATACATTCAAGGAGACTTTGAATGTATCTCCTATTAGATACCTTTAACATACACATGAGTGAAATTTTACTTCACCTTGAGGGAAATATTGGCTGATAACTTTAAGGGCCTTATAATACCTTCAAGGTACCTTCTAGGAGATGCCTTCAAGTTACCCATGAAGTTATTACAAAGACCTTAAAGGTATCTCCTAGGAAATACCTCAAATGGCATTGTCATATATTCAATAGGATGTTGAAGGTATCTCCTAGGAGATACATTCAACATGTACATTAGTGAAATTTTCCTTCACCTTGAAGGCACTACTAGGTGATACTTTTAAGTGCCTTGTAATACCCTCAAGGGTACCTTCAAGGTATATCCTAGGAGGCACCTTTCAAACATACATAATAGTAGATTTTTTATTCAAGGTATCTCCTATGAGATACCTTCAAGTTACCCATGAAGGTATTACAAGGCCCTTGAAGGCATCTCCTAAGATATCCCTTGAAAGGCATTGTCATACATTCAAGGGGAAGTGGAAGGTATCTCCCATGAAACACCTTCAACATGTACACAAGTGGAATTTTCTTTCACCTTGAAGTCACTATCAGGTAATACTTTGAAGGGCCTCGTAATACCTTGAAGGTATCTCCTAAGAGATATCTTCCAAACATTCAAAAGAGTGTATTTTTCCTTCAAAGTATATGTTGACTATTTTCATCACCATTTGCACTTAACCATGATATGCAAGGATCAATTTTTGTATGCCCT
The DNA here is from genome assembly GCA_037957365.1 of Torreya grandis. Taxonomy (NCBI): domain Eukaryota; kingdom Viridiplantae; phylum Streptophyta; class Pinopsida; order Cupressales; family Taxaceae; genus Torreya; species Torreya grandis. The sequence continues at coordinate 729,848 of JARHVA010006487.1, read as the reverse complement.
ATCTGAGTCACTAAAAATGATCATCTTGTGCTCTTATGTCAAAGATTTATCCTCAGTCTTGTTATATTGAGTCAGTTATAATGACTACAAGACTATTAATCCCTAAAAGACTTGCACATTGTTGAAGAGATTATATTGACCAAGTATTGTGTATCATTTATTCTCTCATGGGACAACCTAGTCCCTTTGTTTAAAAAATAGCTCATTATTAAGACCTAAAATCACCCCTATCATTCTCATAAGTAAATGACTCACCCTAATTCTCATATATGCCATGTCAAGAAGCTTGTTGTGGGTCATTAGCATAGAGGAGTGTTTAAACTAAAGATAAAAGAATGAGAATGATTATATTCAACATAAGCCACTCAATACCCCAAGTCTATAGTAGGGTCATGAAGTTATTTATGAATATACCTATTTCATGTTTATCTAAGCTTGTAATTTATCCTAGTCCTTGAGGAGGGTATTGAATATTAGATGTAGACTACTGACATGAGGATACTTGGTCTAAGTTGGGATGTGAGGGATCTATGTTGGGTATGTAGATGAGGCACCATCAGGGCATAAAAATGACATCATGTAGTGAATACATCAAGGTTCAAGTTCAAACACACTATTAATGTACAAATATGAGTGAGTATTAGTTTGGATCTTTAATATATAAGCTCACTTGCAGAGAGTCTTGAGCTGATTGATCATGTCAAAGAGATTTAACTTTTCATGAGCACCCAATCATCCCATACAACCTGTAGAGATTCAAAAATAAATGAATGAAGGTGGGATGGAAAGCAACAAGTAGACTCTACCTTTTGTGTCTTCACATTTTCTAAATTGGCAATTAATATTTAGCATTTCTACATTGAAATTTACTCTTCGTAAGTTTCAAACTGATTAGCTCTTCAATATTCATGCATAAAGATTTTTCCTTCAAAATTTGTGTCCTCTAAATTTGTCTTTAGAATTTAGGTCCTTCAAACTTGCACTTATAATTCTCTATTTTATGAAAAGGGTCTTTGGCATTTTGTTATCTTCATGAAAGACTTAATAGGACTTAAGTAGTAGACTCACACTACATTTTGGACAATTGTTTTTGTTTTGGCCTTCTACCTCACATATTGTACATCAAAAACTATTATGAGTGTTATGCTCACTATTGGAAATAAAATTTTCTACCCAGGAGGCCAATGAGGTAACTTGAATCGACATGGATGGATTAATCACCGTATCACATTACCAACTACCTCAACCCTTAATGTCACTTATTTTTAATAGACAAAACATTCCTAAAAGGTATAAATAACCCTCCAAAAAACCATTTAACATGATAAATAAGGTGGATCTCATACAATAGCTTTTATTTCAAGGTCTTTTGCATCATATGTGTGGATGATCTAAGTAAGGTCTTATTTAATTCTATTCAACACATAGATGTTCTAATGCTCAAGCTCAAAGATATATAATTCCTTCATAAACACTTCATTGAGTTTATTGCTATCTATAGTATCTTGTTATGAGTCCAATTTTCAATACCATGTGTGCACATGATCTAGTAACATAACTAAAAATTGGATCACCTTTTGCTCTAATGTAGTAACACCATTTGCATGCCATATTATTTTATATTTGTGGAATTTTTTTATAAAATTTTCTAGTTATTTATATTCTATCAAACTTAAATACATCTCAGAAATGAAATGTTGAAGGATTGGAATTTTCATGATTGGAACACTAGTTGTTACCTAGGTTATAGAAATATGGTTACCTCCAAGATTACCTACACCCATGCCACCCATATTTATTCCTAATGGGGATCTTGTCCCACTAACCCCTACACTAAGTTGTGTTATGGATGGATTGGTACCTGGGTTAGCTGCTAATACATCTCTAACCCTTATTTCTTCCATTTTATTATGGCATGCTGAAATAGTTGGACTTTTAGACTACATTGTTGGTATTACTAATGATTACAAAGGTTTATACTTTATTAATTATTGAAATATGATATTTATTATCTCTTATCTATTAAATTCTACTATTAGAGACAAATACGTTTAAATTTTTTCACTTCATTCCATCTTTGAATAAATTGCATGATTTGGCACTTTGAGTACATCATGGGTGGGTGCCTCCTTAATTTTCATTTAGTTTTACATACTTGTATGATTTCAAGTGACTTTATCCATCTCCTCCAGAATGTATTATTTATTTTCAACATGCATTTAATGGGACACTAAATTTATCTCCTAGGAGATACCTTCAACATGCACACAAGTAGAATTTTCCTTCACCTTGAAGGCACTACTGGGTGATATCTTGAAGGGCCTTGTAATACCTTCAAGGTATATCCTAGGAGATACCTTTAAAACATGCATAAGAGTGTTTTTATCCTTTAATATATCTCCTAGGAGATACTTTCAAGTTACCCATGAAGGCATATAAGGAATTTAAATGAATATCCTAGCAGATACCTCTAAGGGCATTGTCATACAATCGATGGGATGTTGAAGGTATCTCTTAGGAGATACCTTAAACATGCACAGAGTGTAATTTTACTTCACCTTAAAGTAAATATTGGGTGATAACTTGAAGGGAATTGTAATACCTTCATGGTATATCCTAGGAGATACCTTTCAAACATGCACAAGAGTGGATTTATCCTTCAAGGTATCTCCTAGGAGATACCTTCAAGTTACTTAGGAAGATATTACAAGGTCCTTGAAAGAATCTCCTATTATATTCCTTGAATGTCATTGGCATACATTAAATGGGATGTTTAAGGTATCTCCTAGGAGATACTTTCAACATGCACATGAGTGGAAGTTTCCTTCACTTTGAAGGAACTATTGGGTGATAACTTGAAGGGCCTAATAATACCTTCAAGGGTACCTTATAGGTATCTCCTAGGAGATACCTTGAGTGGCCTTATATATTTTGAATATTTTCTTCATTGATTGGACTAATCATAATGATGATGAATTTGAGTGTTTATGACTTGAGCATGTAGGTGAATGGTATGACTAAGTTGCAGTCAAACATTGAGCAAGCTCAAGGAAGCAACCTTACAAAAAATTCTTGTTATTATGGTTATGAGATTTATAAAACCTTTCATTACCACCTTATTATAGTGTTGATATAAATTAGGTAGTATTTCATCATTTTTTATAAATTGAGGATCAACCTTGAGATATTTATAAAGTTAGAATCAACATTATTGTATTGTGTGATAATTTAGAGAGTGGTAGCTCTTGCTATTATAAATTTTATAGAAGCATGTTGAATAATCTCACCCCATTGCTTCCATTTTTTAGAGTATCACCATATTAATTATTGACATCTAAAAAAAATTCACAATACTTTAATTATAATACTATATCATTTTATTTAATGTTGAAACTAAGTTATTGATGACTAGAAATGATAATGAGATGGAGCTAAAATGAAAGGGGAAATGGATATTTTTAGAATCTAAATCTATTCATATAATTTACTTTGATATAAGTGGGAACATATTTGTCTAGTGATGTGGGGAATTCATGCAAAGGTATCACTAGGGTCTAGTGAACACCTTCTTGGAAATAGACTATTCTTAAAGAATAGTCTATGAACAAATGTGTTTCAAAGATCCAAGACTTTGATCACCCTAAAGACCTTGTTAGACTTCATTCTTTATCAAAATTCTTAGACAAATATCTCTTAAGGTCAATCTAATGATCTCTAAGAGATTTAAATTATCCATAAGTTTAAAAATATTACTAGCTTAGTCTTGCTTAGACCTAATATGGAGTCTGTGTGTACATAGTCCACTATATAAGGGCAAGTTGGATGTTTCAATTTCAAATTATCTACAAAAAATCACAATAACTTATATATGTTTTTATGATAATTTGATTCCTTGTGAGGTTTCTAGTTGGTCCTTTTGGTTGGTCTAGGTAATTACCTATAATTATTCAGATTTTAAACTATTAAAATAACCTCATTCCATACAAATTATGCAATGAAGGATCTATCTTTTTCAACTCTCTCTTGATGATCTTACGAGGTTTGTGATTTTGATGGGTTTCACATTGAATCTTGGAATAACACACTTTGAATCTTTGATAAGATCTACATTAGACCTTATACATAAAAATAAATGTATTGATAACTACCTTCTTTGATTGAAACACCTATTTACTCACTGAATCCCTTATACACCTCACATAACCCTATATTTTATCATAAGACTGCACATAGGTCTATTAATCTTTAGAGAGGTTATTACTTATAAAATTTGTTCACATAAGGACTCAAACACTCTCCCTTACCATTGTTTCAATATCTAAAAAATAGACACCAATCTCTTTGATTAGTTTCTAAGAAAATTGGGTTCAAGGTCTTTTACACTCTTCTAGGTCTGTATATGCCTAATTTTGCCCTCACGATGACAAAAAATTGATTTTTAGCTCCTAAAATACTTTTGACTACTAATTAAATATGGATAAAAGGTGAAAATATTTTTTAAATATTTATACATGTTTTAAGGTCCAAAAAACAAGGAAATATAGTTAATTCTCTTCTTTTTGACCCTCTCTATTAACACCTACAGATTGGTTCATATACACTAATTAATACCTTCTCTACACAAAAAAACTATCCTATACATTGATCTCTAAGGCTTACAACAGGGAATTTATTATTTTAAATAAACTCTTAAGACTCTAAGACTCTTGACAAAACCAAATTAACATATTTATAGTGATGCCCTTGCATCATAAAAATAGTTAAATAACCTTGTTTCATCCTCTTTCCATATAATAGAACTTACAAAAGAACCCCAACTCATGGCCATTAAATAACTAATACTAAAGGGTATGGTTGTTATTATATTGAATGAGTGTGTGGGTTGATTAGAAATTATTGTCCCATATGATAAAATATGGATTGTTGGTGTGGCATGGCATGACATGGTCTGGTCAGCGGGGCAACATTGAAACCCTCTCGCATTGAAACACTTGATTACTAAGATTATTCTCTCAAAGTTATTAAAAAATTTCTATTTCCCCCTAAAATCTACCATTTGGTTCCCTATTGGTTTTCCACACACAAGGAAATATATAATAATCAAAATCAGTAAGAGATAAACAATCCTAATCTCCACCATTTCATTATCTCTACCATTTTATAACAAAAATCTAGGTCTATTTGAATCTCAATCATTTCATAACATAAAGTGATAACCAATGAATAAAAGAGCCATGTCATGATAAAAAAAATCATACATTTTAGATATAGTAAAAAAATACATAAAATAGATTAAATACTTGAAAAGCAAGATCTCAGAAATGACAATAAAAAATGGGGTCAACACTGCCACCACTAATGCCACAGTAAACCTGATAGTCCATAAAAGGAATTTTTTGTCTTCTGATGGGAGAGAAAATAAATGCAAGAGAAAATAATGGAAAGATAAAAAAATAAACTTAACCCTAATTTCAAAGCGCATGGGAATTTTTAATTATATAATATTTTAAAAGTTTATATAAAGTTACATATAAAATTATTAAAAAAAATATTTTTATATTTAAAAAATATATTTAAACAAACATTTATAAATAAATAATAAACATAATTTTTAAATATTAAAATAATTACAAATTTTTATCATTTATTATAACTATTCTTATTAAAAAGGTTTATTTATATTTGTTGATTCACATGATTAAATTATCTAATAGGGATTTGACTCCTTAATTTTTAGAATGATTATATCTTGAATATAATGCTTAAAATGTACTTATCTTCCATTTCTACAAGATATGAAATTGTACATATTTTCCTACTCCTTGGACACTAACATCTGGGAAAGATAGTAGCATTAACATTACTATCTCATCCAAATGCAAGTGTTCATTACCCTAAATTGATCCAATTTACAAATGAAACATATCCTAATGGTCAACCTAAGTACTTTAATGTGAATTATTGATCTAAATGGGATTGTTATAAATATAAGATCAACCCTCATTCATTCCTCAACTAGTAACATGGGAACAATACTAAATATTCTTACCAAACAACATTCAAATAGTAATAAATTGAATAAAAAATTCCCTATTTCCATACCAAACATATGTACAAAAAATCTATAGGCCTCGAGTACTAATGGAGTATCCCAAGATCCTAATTTTCTATGTTATAAGTTAGTTCACTATGATACTTATTTTACACATATTGCATGATCCACACACCAAACAACACATAAGGGAGAACTACATGAGTTCAAGGCCCTCTTCTAGTGTATTGGATATGTAGGTAGTGTTGTATGATAGTAGGGTGCTATGAACATGGAAAACTAGGGTTTTTCCATTTTACAAGGAACAACAGTCTATGACCTAGACCTAAATGCACTAGAGTGAAGGTGAAGAAAAACATAGAATCATCTAAGTGGTCACATCTTGTTCTATCAAGTATTTTTTATAGGCCCTTACATTGAACATAGACAATAGAATCAACATAACCATCATAGGTTGATGTTATTATCCAGAGAGCTAGATGTGTCAAATCCATAATTTGATGATTGTTCTAGAATCTCTTTCTAAACTATGTTTTCATGTTTCAGATCCACAACTGCATTAGCATCAAAAAAACCTAATTACATCATTTTTTTGTCATTTATATATCTAGAATAGTTTTACTCTCCATATTTAGATTATCTCAACATAATAAATTTAGTGTATGCTTATACCTGAGTATAACATTTAATTGGATGGCTATAGAAATGATTATCATCCTTGTGCCATTTCATTTCTATATACCCCTTTAATTCAAATCTATGGTTAATGATAAGATCACCTTAGATCAAAATTTTAGGGTTAAACACATTCTTTCTTTCTTTTTAAAATGAAATCTATGATAATTATAAGAAACCATCACATAGATAAACAATCATCAAATAGACATGCACTATAAACTGACTTCAGTGTACTCATTATAACACCAATACATAAATTTCATGAAATTTATTCATTTAAACTATCTACAAACAAGTTCAAAAAATAATAATGACATATTTAATAAGTAAATATGTATACATGGATTATAAAAATGTATGATTCACATCTATATATGTTGAATAGAATATATGTGTATGCAAATTATGTCATAATGACATAGAAAATAGGATATATATCGAGATACAGTCTAGACCATAACATGTACATGTCCAAAATATGCCATATAGACATAACATGTGGGCCATATCAACATACAAAATAGATTGTGCCTACAACTAGACCCATAACACATCAAATTGCTCTCTTACTCATCATCACCTCCAAATAAACTATGCTTCCTCACCATACATGTAGAAATAGGGGTGATGCATGACTCATTACGGGGATAAAATCTACTCTCATCATGTGAATAATTGAATGTCTCTTCTGCAACCTCATAAAACTATGGCATTTAAACAACATATGAAATAGAAATTTTAATGAATTAAATGGAATATTGAAAATGAAATAGTTGCCATGAAATTTTTTTTACAACAAGGTGATTTTGGTCTCACCGTATACCACCTAAATGGTTGTCTTGTGTTGGTTGATCGCCCATATATCCATGATGGAGAATCCTATGGAACATACATATATATTTAGATCTATAAATGCAAACAAATATAAATATGGCCTAAATTATATAGTTTGAAGCTGAAAAACAATTTTACTATGTATTCTCACCAGTCTATGTCTTTAAATCATGTGTTATGGGGGAAATAGTGGATCTTGAGCTGAAACCACAATATCAATCAAACATTTTTATAGTCCATGTAGGGTACCCATAACATCTCTCATATTATATAAAATGAACAAATGAAAGAGGTTAATTATGAATATCATCTTATCTTTTAATTTTCTTGGCATGTTTAATTTTATGGTCATAATTGTTGGGCTTGTTTTTTGATTATTAGATTTTTGGGTTGGGTTTTAGGGTTTAGTTTTTTAGGGTTTTAGGTTTTAGGGTTTAGGATTTAGAGTTTAGGGGTTTAATGAAATCTATGATAATGTTAAGAAACCATTACATGGATAAATATTCATTGCATAGGTATGCACAACAAAATGACTTCATTATACTCATTATAAGATTAGTACATCAATTTCATGAAAGTTAAACATTTGAACTATATGTGAACATGTTCAATAAATAATAATGACATATTGAAGAATTAAATATGTATACATGAATTATAACATTATGTGATTCACATCTAAATATTTGAAATAATATCTATGTGTATGTAAATTATGTCATAATGACATAAAAAACAAGACATATATCGAGATAAAATATAGACCATAACATGTAAATATCTAAAATATGCCATATAGGCATACAATATGAGGCATATCAACATTTGAAATAGATTGTACCTACAACTAGACCCCTAGCACAAAAATTTGATCTCCTACTCATCATCACCTCTAAATAAATTATGCTTCTTCACCATAGATTTAGAACCATGGGTGATGCATGACTCATTACAAGGAAAAAATATACTCTCAGCATGTGAAGCATCGAATGTCTCTTCCATAACCTTATAAAATTGTGGCATTTGAAAAACATATGAAATAGAAATTTTAATGGATTAATGATATATCTAATATGATATAGTTTCCATGAAAAAAAATTTACAACAAGGTGATTTTAGACTCATTTTATACCGCCTAAATGATTGTCTTATGTTTCTTGACCACCCATATATCCATGATTGAGAATCCTATGAATCATACCTATATTTTTAGATTTAGATGTGAAAACAAATATAAATATGACATAGAGTATATTTTTTAAAGAATTAAAAAACATATTATGTGTTCGTACCAGTATATGTCTTTAAATCATGTGTTATGAGGGAGGTAGTGGATCCCGATATGATACCATAGAATTAGCCAAACAATGTTCTAATCCATGTGGGGCACCCATAACATATCTCATAATTTATAAAATTAACAAACGAAAGAGGTTAATGAAGAATCTTATCTTATTTTTTGATTTTCTTAGCATGCTTATTTTTATGGTCATAATTGATGGGATTTTTTTTTGATTATTTGCTTTTAATCTCTCATAATGTAGGGTTTAGGCTTTAGGGTTTTAGGGTTTTAGGTTTTAAGGTTTTAGGGTTTTAGGTTTTAGGTTTTAGGGTTTTAGGTTTTAGGTTTTAGGGTTTTAATTAAATCTATGATAATCTTAATAAACCATCACATAGATAAATAATCATAAAATAGACCTGCACTACAAAATGACTTCATTGTACTCATTATAACACCAGTACATAAATTTCATGAAAGTTATTCATTTGAACTATCTCTGAACAAGTTTAAAAAAATATAATGACATATTTAAGAATTAAATATGTATACATAGATTATAAAAATATATGATTCACATCTAAATATGTCAAATAGAATTTGTGTATGAAAATTATGTCATAATGACATCAAATATAGGACATATATTGAGATACAATCTAGATAATAACATGTACATATATAAAATGTTCCATATAGGCATACAATGTGGGTCACATCAACATATAAAATAGATTTCATGTAAAACTAGAACCCTAAAACAACAACTTGCTCTCTTTCTCATCATTGCCTCTAAATAAATTATGTTTCCTCACCATATATGTAGAATTAGGGATGATGCATGACTCATTACAAGGAGAAAATATAATCTCAACATGTGAAGCATTAAATGTCTCTTTCATAACCTTAAAAAATTATGACATATAAACAACATATAAAATATAAATTTTAATGAATTAAATGGTATATTGAAAAAGATATAGTTTTCATGAACAAAATTTTATAACAAGGTGATTTTGAACTCATCGTATACCACCTAAATGGTTATTTTGTGCTGTTTGACCACCCATATATCCATGATATAGAATTATATAGAGCATACATATATCGTTATATTTAGATGTGCAAAAAAATATAAATATGACATAGAATATCTTGCTTGAAGATAAAAAACAAGTTTACTATGTGTTTTCACTAGTCTATGTCTTTAAATCATCTATTACAAGGGAGATAGTGGACCTTAAGATGAAACCACAACATCAATCAAATGGTGTTTTGATCCATGTGGGGTACCCATAACATCTCTCATAATATATAAAATAAACAAATGAAAGAGGTCAATTAAGAATCTTATCTTATCTTTTGATTATTTTGGCATGCTTATTTTTATGGTCATAATTTCTTGGCTTGGTTTTTTATTATTTTCTTTTGATCTGTAATAATTCATGGTTTATGGTTTTAGTTTTTAGGGTTTTTGATTTTTGGGGTTTTAAGTTTTAGGGTTTAGGGTTTTAGGGTTTAACATTAAGGGTTTTAATGAAATTGATGATAATGTTAAGAAACCATCACATAGATAAATAATCATCACATAGACAAGCATAACAAAATGACTTCATTATACTCATCATAACATCAATACATCATTTTCATGAAATTTAAACATTTGAACTATCTGTGAACATGTCCAAAAAATAATAATGACATATTTAAGAAGTAAATATATATACAAGAATTATAACAATGTATAATTCACATCTAAATATGTCAAATATTATATATGTGTGTATTTAAATTATGTCATAATGACATCAAAAATAGGGCATATATCGAGATACAATCTAGACCATAACATATACATATCCAAAATGTGCCATATAGGCATAAAATGTGGGCCATATCAACATACAAAATAGATTGTGATTACAAATAGATACCTATCACAACAATTGACTCTCTTGCTCGTCACCACCTCTAAATAAGTAATGTCTCCTCACCATAGATGTATAACCATGGGTGATGAATGGATCATGATGGGGAGAAAATATACTCTCGACATGTGAATATATAAAATTTAATTAATTAAATGATATATTAAAAATTATATAGTTGGCATGAAAAAAAAAAATGAATGAGGTGATTCTAAACTCACCGTATACCACCTAATCGATTGTGTTTTGTTGTTCGACCACCCATATATCCATGATGGATAATCCTATGGAGAATACATATATTTTTAGATATATATGTGAAAAAAAATATAAATATAACACAAAGTATCTTATTTGAATCTAAAAAACAATTTTACCTTGTGTTCTCATCAGTCTATGTCTTTAATGTATTGTGGGGGAGATAGTGGATCTTGAGATGAAATCACAACATCAGTCAATTGTTGTTCCAATCCATGTGGGGTACCCATAGCATATCTCATAATATATATAATGAATAAATGAAATAGCTCAATTATGATTATTATCTCATCTTTTTATTTTCTTGGCATTAATCATAATTATTGGGCTTTTTTTAATTTTATTTTTATATTTTGGTCATTTATTATTATTATTTTATGTGGTGTGAGATCTCATTTCCTAGGAATATATGTCATGACCCATGGATTGTGACACATCTCCCATATATTATCTCCTCATCCTTCACTCCCTCTCCCCTTTGAAAAAGATAGTGGCCAAATTAATTTCTTGGCATATGGTTAATGGTGGGTAAGATAAAATAAATCATGTGTGGAGAAATGTTGAAGGAGATAATAATGGAAAGAATCATGATTTGGATTTGAATAAGGCTAGTCTTGGAAAAATCTATAGTGAGTATTTTCTATAAATTGTATAAGTGTCTGTGGAAGAAGTAAAAAAATCATTCTCTGAGATTCTGTGCCAAGAAGAGGCTGTTAAACATTCTGAGGCTACAAACTTTATGGTTTGCTAGCTCACATCTACAAAGGATGGAATGGGAAAGGAATGTTTAGTATAAAATGGTAAGTTTTCTATATCTTACAAAATGGTATTATTTAACCCTAATCTCTCAATGGAAAAACATTTGTTAAACAAAGAAGCCATATTAAAGATTGTTGGTGTTTTTTTTTTGTGTTAATAAAAATTTATCTTTCATCTTGAATTTTTTCTATAATTGGTTAAATATTGTTTGGGGAATGAAAATGGGGATATATGTGAACATTTTTACAATGTTATATAAGGGTGTTTTTTATTACCATTAAAATTTTGAATATGCAGAGAAGAGTTATCAGCAAGCCATTATGGAATGTGGGTCAGTCTCTTTTTAAATTTGTGCCATGGGACCTAAACTTGGACTCTAAGATATTATTTTTTAGACTTTACCCATATGTGTGGACATATAAAATTTTCTTCTAAAACTATGAAATTATTTTCTTTAGGTACTCAAACCCTTAAGTGAAGTGCTCATAACTGAAGACGCCAAGTGCTCCTTAGCATATATGAATGCTAGGGTTTTAATTTCCCTAGCTCTATTGGAATTCTTTTATAAAACACTTATCTTTAATATTCATGGCTATAGGAGGTCTCAATGGTTTTTTATTTTTTAAAAGAGACAGAAATTTAAGGATTGCCCTAATCTTATTAAAAATTAGGATAAGGCCTCAAAATAGATCCCTAAATTGACTATGAATAGGGTCTACTTTATCCCAACCCTCTTGAGTTTGAGAAGTTACATCTAGATAATAACCATCTATTTGATTGTGGTCCCTTGGAAGATATATCATCCAATATTTTATATGATGGTATGAATTGACTACAAGTACCACAAAATTATGATGATTACCATAGTTTGGAAGGTATTGGTCGATTAGGCTGAACAATGACACTAGTTTGATATATGATTTTATGATGACTATTGATAAATAGATTCCCCTACCCCATGAGATAGTCATTAAGTCATATTTTCCTATTTTGATCATCCCTATTCTGGGGTTAAATAAGATTTCATGGTGGATGTCATCCCCTTTTCGAAAAAGAATCTAGCTAGAGAGTCAGATGAAAATATTTTAATTGTTGATCAAACCCCTGAAAACAATTTTTATTTCCTTCTTAATTATGTTATGGAGGATATTACTCATCCTAGGTCACCTCCACTAATTTTTTCTCTTCCTTATCTTCTTGAATCCAAGGTTGATTAGTTAGATATAGTGACTAATTATGACCCTAATTTTGGAGAAAATAGAAAAGCTAATGGGTTTGTAAAGAGTTTGAAAAAGAAAGTTATCTTCCCTTAGCCCTAAAAATTACTAAGTGGCTATTGATGTTAAATTTTTTTAATTATTACACTCAATTACTAGCATATGGCTCTAGAAAAAAAATAAAATAAAACCATGTTCCATAATGTTTCAATAGGATATATGAAAGTAAAGGGGGAGTAAGTCCGATGTTGTGGATAAAAATATATATTTATTTATGCATAATTTATGCTAGAATGTTAGGGGCTTGGAAACCCTTGATAAGAAGCTTATTGTTAGACAATTCAAGAATGATAGACATGATCTTGACTTCCTTCTCATCTAAGAAGTTAAAGCTACCAGTTTAATGCTCTCCTAAAATCTCAATTTTATCTGGCCAAACTTGGTCCATTGTTCCACTTCTCACCAGAGAGGCAAAGGAGGTGCTTCTATATTAATTAACTCTATATGGAAGGATTGTATTTTTGAGCATGGACACTCAAATTATAAGAATTTTGTATGGTTAAATATCTATATTAAAAATATATTGTTTGGAATTTGTAATATTTATGCCCCTAATGACTATAACCAAAGAGTAGAGCTTTAGAACTAGTTGGCCTATAACCTAAAATATGTCTTCTAGATTTTTGTGGGTGATTTTAATATGATTAAGGAAAAAGAAGATAAGTAGGGAGGTAAACCTTATGCATGGAAAGGTAATGAGCTCTTTTTATGGTTTAAATTCAAACTAATCCATAAGGTAGTGAATATCCTTGATAAAGGTAGGTAGTTGAGCAAAGGTATTTAGTTCACATGGTGTAATAATTATACTATCACTAAAATGATGCCTTCTAAACTAGATAGATTCTATTTTTATAAATACATTTTTGATATTCCCCCTTGTCCTACTACTAACCTAGTTAAAATTATTTTAGTAACTATTTCTTATCACTCTCCTATTGAAATTTATATCTCCCTTAAATAAGAAAGGTCAAATGATAAGTCAAGTTAGAAGGGTATTTATAAGTTTAGTTGTTAAGCACAAGATATAATGAGAGGGGAGAGAGTGAATTAGTATATCATATATCTTTTGAATATTTTACATAATCAAATTCCTTTTCTTTAACCACTTAATCATACATTCAATATGTTTAATAAAATTTAATCAATAACATGCACCACACGAGAGAGAGAGAGAGAGAGAGGAGAGAGAGGAGAGAGAGAGAGAGAGAGAGAGAGAGAGAGAGAGAGAGAGAGAGAGAGAGAGAGAGAGAGAGAGAGAGAGAGAGAGAGAGGAGAGAGAGAGAGAGAGAGAGAGAGAGAGAGAGAGAGAGAGAGAGAGAGAGAGAGAGAGAGACCAAATTTGTATGTGGAAACCCAATGTGGGAAAAATCACAGAGAACAATTTCAAGTATATAAATGAACACAAACTCAAATTACAAAGTTTGAAAGAACCAACTTGTAGGAACACCAAACGCTTTGCTGAGCACCAACACAATAATGATTCATGAGCACCAACCCACATGAGAACCAACCCCTTTGCTAAGCACCAACATAACAATGATTCATGAGTACCAACCCCTTTTCTAAGCACCAACACAATAATGATTCATTAGCACCAACCAATAGGAATATTAACCCCTCTTGTGTATAAAAACACAACTATCTCACAATGTTGCTTTCTCAACAAATGATAGAATACTAATACATCTCTTTCTTTTTTCTTCTCTTTTCTCTTATCTCTTCTTACTCTTCCTAGCTAGATAAAACCATGCACTTACTCACTTTCTTGCATATAAAAATGGCTTCTCAAGCCTTTATTTATAGCTTTCCAAATGACCTTTGGCATTCACCCTTTGTGACCCTTCACTCCTCATGTAAAATGGCACCAAAATTACATGACCCTTCAAATCCTTGTATTTGAAAAGTCACATGGTGACCCTTCATGAGAAAATACATCCTTTTCCCTTTTGTCTTTCTCTTGGTAACCTTTTGAATTCCTTAATGTGACTCTTCATGGAAAAATTCACCATACCCTATTTTATCTTCACTTGGTGACTCTTTGAATTCCTCAAGGTGATCCTTCATAGGAACATGCATTCTTTCCTTATTTTTTATTTATCTCATGCCTCTTTGACTTATTCATGGGGACTTATTTTGAATTTATGCAACCAAAAATATATTCGTTAATATTAAATAAATATTAACAAACTTTAGCCAAAATATGAATATTGAAAACACCTTTAGACAATAAATGTTATGGGGCCTTTGTCACCAACAATACTAGACCTTTGACATCAATGACAACATTTACAATAATATCCCCCCTTTGTCATTGATGGCAACCTCAAACTGAAACTACCACATCCTATTACCTATACTACACATGCCACCCTGCATATACTACAATCTGAAAAAAATATGATAACTCCCCCTTATTGTAGCATTTTGTACCTATTCTTGTACGTATTTCTATACCTATTTATATACATGTTCCTTCTCTTCTCCCCCTTTGACATCAATGGCAAAGGGTCTATCTTGGAGCTAAAACTTATCTCCCCCTCAACTAATGCCGATCTTCAATGGTAGGAAGTCAAATAAATTACTCCCAACTTCTGTATATACTTGAATGTGCCTTTTGGTAGTGCCTTTGTGAAAAAATCTGCAATCTATTTTGTAGTAATGATATATTCCATTTTAACCTGTTGATCTACCACCTGCTATCTAAAAAAGAGATATCTAATAACATTTATGTTTTGTTCTTGAATGCATCACTAGATTCTTAGAAATATTAATAACACTTGTGTTGTCACAAAAAATAGAAATAGGTTCATCATATTTTACCTTGATGTCTTCTAAAGTTTTCTTCATCCAAAGCACTTGAATACAACACAACACCGTTACAATATATTTTTCTTCAGTTGTATAAAGTGATACTGAGTTCTACTTCTTGCTTAGCCAAGATACTAAGCTATCACCAAGAAAGAAATATCCTCCACTTTTACTCCAAACAACCTACCCAATTTGAATATGTATAAGTAACCATAGTGAAATTTCTACCTATGGGATATCAAAATCTAGAATCCAATGTACCCTTAACATATCTGAATATTCTTATCACCAACTAAACATGACTCTCATTCTGAGTTAACTGATATCTCACAACCATGCCTAATGAATGCATGATGTCTGGCCTTGATGCTATCAAATATTAAAGAATAGCAATCATAGATTTATGCAAAGATTGATTTGTAAGAAGTGAATCTTCATCCTTACTTACCTTATTTCCTATACCCATTGATGTGCCAACTGGTGCACAATCCTCAAAACTAATTTTTTTTTAGCATCTCCTTGGAATATTTATTTTGAGATATGAATTTTTTTCTAACTAAAATATCTATAACCCTAAGAAAAATGACAATTATCCAAGCATAGACATCTCAAATTCTTTTTGTATATTATGAAAAAATTATTTTGACACATTTTTTATGTTTCCTCCAAATATTATGTCATCAACATATACCACAATAATCAATTGATTATCACCTTCTATTTTGATGTAGAGATTACTATTAGTAAAACCTCTTTTGAAACCTTGATCTTCCAAGTACTTATCAAGTCTTGCATACCAAGCTCTGGGAGCTTGTTTCAATCTATACATTATTTTATTTAATATATATACATGGATACTATCATTTGAAAGAATAAATATCTTAGGCTAGTCAATGTAGACATCCTCTTCTAGATTCCCATTCAAGAAGGTAGACTTGGCATCCATCTAAAAAACTTTGAAATTCTTAAACACTGCATATGAAAGAAACATTCTAATAACATCTATCCTTCCTAATGGTGCAAAAGTTTCTTCAAAATCTATACCCTAAATTTGAGCATATCCTTTACATCCTAGCCTTTCTTTATTCCTAGTAACTTCACCATCTTCATTCAACTTATTTCTGTATACTCATTTTGTTCCTATCACATTTTGATCTTTTGGTCTAGGCCCTAATTCTCAAGTATCATTATTTTATATCTGATTTAATTCTTCATTGATTTCCTTAACTCAATGTTCATCATGTCTAGCTTCTAACAAAAGTTTAGGCTAAATTTTGGATAACAAATAAAAATTAACTTGCTCAAATTCACTTACCATCATCCTTCTGGTATGAACTCTTTCATTTATATTCTTGATGATGTCATTCTTATTATGATTTCTATGAACATGCTTGGATGGGGTCTTGGTTTCCTTTTCCTCCTTATCATCCTCATTTGATTCTTCAATTTTTTTTTCTTAAATGATTTCAGGAGTGTCTACTAGATCACTAGCTCTTTGTGCTACATCTTCATCTATCTTGACACTTGCACTTTCAACATTATTCTTGGTTCTTTTGTTATAACATTTTTAAGATTTAATTTTTCTATAATATCCAAGAAATATACCTTCATTTGTTCTAGATTCAAACTTATCTAATTTTTTGTTAGTTCTCTTTGAAGCATCTACTACTAAAAACTCTAAAATAATCAACTGTAGCTAGTTTATCAACACTCTATTCTGAATATACACTACTATACCTACTACCTCTTAAATATTTATCTAGTATCTTAGATTCATTTAGCATTGTCCTCACCATCTCTTGAACTATTCTATTTTTAGTCTCAGCTACTCCATTTTTCTATGGATTTCTTACTACTAAATAATGTCTCTTTATCCCATGGTCTTCAAAATATTAAATAAACCTATCTAACATGAATTCTCCTCCTTAATATGATCTTAAGCACTTAATATTCAAATAAGTTTCATTCTCAACAAAAGCCTTGAATGCTTTAAAGTAGATAAAAGCTTCTAATTTTTTCTTCAAAAACATCACCCAAGTCATATGTATAAAATCATCAATAATCAACATGAAATATTTCTCACCTTGAGTACTTTGAGTTCTCATAAGTCCACACAAATCAGTGTGAACAAGATCTAACATCTAAGTGGTCAAGTATTCTTTTGTTTTAAACTATCTTCTAACCTAATTCCCATGTTAACATGGTTTAAAAAGCATGTTGGAGGGTTTTTTAATATTTAGAAGATCTATAACTACTTGCTTCTTGTTGATGTTGAAATAATTGTCAAAATTTATGTGTCTCATTCTCTTGTACCATAGCCAACTTACTTCAACCTGACTCATACAACATTTTTGACCTTTGATATCTGATAACATATACAAATTGTTACCTATCCTCATAGCATCTACAATTAACACATTTGAATCTTTTTTCCTAATTTCATAACCTTTTGCATAAAACTTTAGTGTGTGTCCCTGATCACAAATTTGACTTACACTCAACAGATTATGCTTAAGACCTTCTACATATAGAACATTTTCAATCTTAGTTATACCATTATCTAAACTTATTTTACCTTTTTTTGGCTATATAAGTAGTGGTATTATCTTTGAATTTTATTGCACTTCCATTGTTCTTCTTTACAGTTATGAACTTGCTCTTGTCTCCTGTCATGTACCTCAAACATCCACTGTCAATAAACCATGGCTTTTCTTAATTTCTTGCATGTAAAGCTGTCTAGACTAACATAGACATTTCAGGTTGCTTCTTCTACCATGAACCTATCTAAACTTTCTTCTTGATGAATGGAGCCTTGAAACTTTGGTCTTTCTTAAATTATTGCACTTGTAACATATTATGGCCTCTTCATTAAAGCCTGATAGAGGAGAAAAAGAGTTGTGGATTTTTCTTGAATCTACATGAGTTTCCTTCTCTTTATTTTTAAATTTTTTAGCTCTTTTCCAACATTCTAATTTATTATGACCATAACCATTACAATAATAAAATAACCATGAAAATAAAACATGTTTTGATTTGTGTATCTTTGACCTGATTATCTTTTATAGCTCTATTCCTTCTTGCCTTATTTGTTTAAGTTGTCTTATACATTCTTAACTTCTTCCCTTCTTGTTTCTTCTTTTGTAAGAGCTTCAACATAGCTCTTTTTCTTTTCAAATCTGATGCCTATCTTATTTGATATTGATTTTTGACTTTCTAATATTTTATTCAATATATTAGTGTTATTCTCAAATTTTAAATCATTGGTTGCTTTTATCATTGACTACTTTATTTGTTTTCTCAAGATATGCTTTTAAAGAGGCAATTTCAACAACATACATTTCACATTCTTTAGTTACTTTTTGTAACTAAGCCGTTAGATTTTTTTTTGGCTTCTTCAATGTGTTCTTATAGATCTTCAATTATTTCCTTTGACTCCTTTTCATTTTTTTCAATCTAGAGCTTCAATCTTTGATTCTTCTTATCAAGATCTTGTAATTATTCTAAGGCACAAATGAGTTCTCCTTCCAGATTCACCTTAGCTTCATCATGTTCTTCTTCTTGATCATCCATACTTTTGCTTATGGAGGCACCTTCATGTATGATCATGAATAAAATATCTTATTCATTTGAGTCACTGACTCCACTGTCTTCAACTGAGCTAGGATCTTTAGAATATAAACTCTTCTTCTCAAACCCCTTCTTGAATTTGCCTTTGAATTTCTTCTTGTATGTTGAATTTTCTTCTTCATTGACACTTTTATTATTATCTAACAATTTAGCTACAAAATGTCCAATATTACCACATTTAAAACATTTAAATGGAAATTCTCCTTGATATTTACCTATGCCCTTTTTTAGCTTGTAAATGAATAGAGCTCTATTGTCATCTTCCTCATCGCTAGAACTATCAATTGATTCTTGAATTTTAGACTTGTATTTATTTGATGTCTTGAAATTAGCTTCCCTCTCTGAGGGTTTCTCTTGTTTAGTCCACATCTCATATGATGTAAGAATACCATGTAGCTCATCCATTTTTAGCTTGGCTAGATTCTTCATCTCCTCGATTACCAAAACTTTTGCATCATATCTCATTGATAGAGATCTCAAAACCTTTTGTACCACCACTGATTATATTAACTTTTCTCCAAGGCCTTGAATCTAATTAACTATTTGATCAACCCACAAAAGATAACTTGCTGTGTTTTCTTCCTCTTCCATCTTCAAACTCTCAAACTATCTTCTAAAAGTGTGGAGCTTAGCTTGTTGAACCTTTCCATCACCTTTGTAAATATTCTCAAGCTTTACCCAAGTCTCATGAGAACATTTTCATTGCATAATTTTAATTTTTTTGATTCATATAAACCACATAAATAACATTTAAATCTTTAGCATTATTTTCACTTAGCTTCTTTTCTACCAAAGTAGTTACAAGTATTTGTGGCTCTTCGTATTCCTCCACCACTGCTTGCCAAATGTTAAATGTGCCTTATTTTTAGAAAAACCTTCATGTGCTCTGGCCATCATACTTTCCCCGATCTACATTCAAGCTGTTAAACTCTTTTCGAAAAAACCTACTTTGA
Organism: Torreya grandis; assembly: GCA_037957365.1. Taxonomy (NCBI): domain Eukaryota; kingdom Viridiplantae; phylum Streptophyta; class Pinopsida; order Cupressales; family Taxaceae; genus Torreya; species Torreya grandis. The sequence continues at coordinate 709,395 of JARHVA010006487.1, read as the reverse complement.
TACCAATTGTTAAGCATGGGATATACTGAGAGAGGGGTGGGTGAATCAATATATCATATATCTTTTGAATATTTTGCTTAATCAAATTTATTTTCTTTAACCACTTAATCATACATTCAAGATGTGTAATAAAATTGAAGCAATAACATGCAGCACACAAGACAGAGAGAGACTAGATTTTTACATGGAAACCTAATATGGGAAAAACCATGAAGAACAATCTCAAGTATATGAATGAACACCAACTCAAATGATAAAGTTTTCAAGCACCAACTTTTAGGAGCACCAACCCCTTTGTTGATCACCAACACAACAATGATTCATGAGCTCCAACCCACAGGAGCACCAACCCCTCTTGTGTATAAAAACACAACTATCTCACAATGTTACTTTCTCAACAAATGATATAATAATATTGTATCTCTTTCTTTTCTCTTCTCTCCTCTTACTCTTCTTAGCTACATAAAACCATACACTTAATTACTTGCTTGCATATACAAATAGATTCCCAAGCCTTTATTTATAGCTTTCGAAATGACCTTTGGCATTCACCCTTTGTGACCCTTCACTCCTCATAAAAAATGGCACCAAAATTTCATGACCCTTTTAATCCTTGTATTTGAAAAGTCACATGGTGACCCTTCATGAGAAAATGCATCCTTTCCCATTTTGTCTTTATCTTGGTGACCTTTCAAATTCCTTAAGATGAATCTTCATGGAAAAATGTGTCATACCCTCTTTTGTCTTCACTTGGTGACTCTTTGAATTCTTCAAGGTGAACCTTCATAGGAAAATGCATCCTTTCCTTCTTTTGTCTTTATCTCATGACTCTTTGACTTCTTCATGGGCCTTTTTTGACTTTATGAAACCAAAAATATATTAGTTAATATTAAATAATTATTAACAATTTTTAGCCAAAATATGAACATTAATAACACCTTTAGACAATAAATGTTGTGGGGACTTTGTCACCAATAATGTTAGACCTTTGACATCGATGATAATATTTCCAACATTAATGTCTCCCATCTAGAAGATAGGAATTGTACGGATGTCATTAGCTCTACATAGAATGTGGGGAAAAGAACCTATATCTCTTCTTGTAGAATAGACAAGTGGAAGTATTCTATATAAACTTTATACCCTTTGATCTCAACCCTTATTTAAATCAAAAACTGGAATAGATATATGTCAAAATCAATAAAAATATTAGTAAATGGCAAAATCATGTGCTATCTCTTCTAAGAAGAATCCATTTTTCCACAAGGTTCTCTCCTCATATTGCATATATTATGCCTCTCGTTGGATGTTCAATAAGTACCAAATCAACTTATTAAACAATTTTTTTGGATATTTACTTTGGAATGATAGAAATGGTAACAATAAACACCATGTTGTAGCTTGGAAATTTTGTTGTAAGCCTAAATATATTAGGGGGATTGGTATACAATATTTTAGAGTTCAAGGAATCACTCTAGCTACAAAATGGATCATTCTCTATTTTATTGGCAATGAACTATGGAAAGTCCTCATTAGATATAATATTTTGAGAGGATTTAATAAAGGTACACCTGGGTGGACTAGGTTACATATGTGATATTTCCTTCTTGGATTTTTCTCGGTAAAAGTTGTTAGTTCTATTTTGGGTCAATTTGGAAAGATTATAATTTGGTCAAGCATTTGGTCACTGCAAAACATGTCTTTAGCTAGTTTTGTTCCTATTTTCATGGATACAAATCAATATGGTGGAACCTATACCTCAATCTTCAGCCCTTTACTCTTACCAAGGTTTTCTCAACTTTTTGATGGTTCCAAAAAGGTCTAAAGAGTTTTAAGTATCTCTTTGCATTTAAATAATGGGCCTCTTAGGATCTAATCATATTCATATATCATATTCCTTTATCTCAAAGGAAACCTTATCTAGTGTTACTATGGCTTTCAAGGACAATAACTCAATTTAAATGATGGGCATTAAGGATGTATTATGGGAGAGTATCAAGTGGGTTAATGGCTTTCCCTTGCTTGAATTTTCTACTAAATGGCTATGTAACAAGATTTCTTTTCCCAAGCCACCTACCTCTATCTTAAGCATATTTGGAAGGTTCATGATCCCATCTAGAGTTATTCCTTTAGATTTAATGTCTTATGGTCATCTTGATTGGCACCTAATAAATATTCCTTCTATTGGTGTATTATTTTAACATATTTGATGTTAATGAGGTCATTTATAAGAACTCTAAGGTCTTACCCTATTGTTTGGTATGTGGTGAAGTTTAATCTATTGAACATCTATTTTTTACTTGTCCCTATATTGCTAATGTTTGGAAGAATTATTTACAGTGTTGGTCTAATGTATTTGGTTGTGATATTTTTTAGTTTAATATTACTTTTGGGTATGTTGGACATAAGATAAAAGTGCATCTTGTATTCCATAATTTCTAGCTTTTTTTTTTCAACCAAATTTTTATGGTTTATTTGGAGACAAAGTAATGAAGAGGTGTTTTAATTTAAATATAGATCACTAACTAAATTCTTAGTTGAATTAATCACTAGCATTGTTTATGTGCAAGTTAATCTTTGGTTTAAGATCCATCAAGAGTTGCTTGAGAAATTTCTAAGTAATGGTATGCTTAAAGTAACATCAAATTATTTGTTATACTTGTGAAGATTTTTGAGATTGTCCCCTCACCCCGAATAGAAACTTACCCACAATATGGATTAATAGTTTAAGGTTTATTAGTATGAATGGTCATGCATAAAGGATTCTTACTTTGAGTAGGCTAAGGATCCTCTTCCTTTCTGGGTTGGTTCTTCAAATTTTGAAAAAAATGGTGTCCATAGTTAGATGAATGTGATTCATAATATAAGTATTTATAATGTCAACCCCTCTCTAGATTTTTGGGTGGTTGTCAATGACATGGACTCTTCTAGTATAGTTCTCATGAGCCTAAATCTCGATCTTGATCCTATGGGAGATGTTATGGGGGTGAAACTTTCTTCTTTTCTATAGTGTAATGAGGAAAAATAGAGAGCCTAGAGGATTATTCATAAAGAAATAAACAAGTTTTCAAGTAGGCTTGAGAAATTAGTTGAAGTTGGTGGCCAAAAGGACATGGATAGTGTGCTTTAGTTTACTAGATAAAATACAATTCTTCCTCTGTTGGACAAAGTTTCAAAGGTACCTACCCCCAAAATTTGATATTCATTATTCTACCTAGTTGGGACCTATAGATTTTATTCATCAAGGACCTAGTTATTTAGATAAATTTGATGGTTGTGAATGACCTAAGGGTGATTCCTCTAGGGGTACTAGATGATCATGCATAGTCTCTTATTCCTAGTTGTGCCTTGAGGGAGAACTATGGACCATGAGTCTTATGTTATTCTACTCATACTTTTTATTTCTATTGTTGCCTCCTACGTGATGTGTTTTTTATATTCACATACCTTTAATGATATGAACATGTAATATTTTTCTTGGTGTGAAATTTGAATGCCATTTTGGTAGTATCCTATTTTGTATACCCTCTAGTGTTTTACTTTTGTTAACAATATTTATGTGTTTGTGTGTGTGTGTGTGTGTGTGTGTGTGTGTGTGTGTGTGTGTGTGTGTGTGTGTGTGTGTGTGTGTGTGTGTGTGCACGCGCGTGCGTGTATTTATATGTATATCTTCTCATATGGTACATTTTCTAATATTTTATAATGACATATAGAATGTCTTAATACATTAAAATATAGTGAGACATATCTCTTAGATATGCCATTTTTCCATATGTTATATCTCTATATCTTATAGTCACTTTTATACTATCTCTTCTAGTGTATGGTACATTTTATAATATTTTACAATGACATATATAATGTCTCTGTACATTATAATATAAAGGGGCATGTCTCTTACATATTCCCTCTCTTCATCTAGATATTTATATCATGTTTTGAAGCATCACATGATGTTATATACAAATAGAGTTAGTACTACCCCATTTTATAGATATGTATCATCAGTAAGATACTATGACGTGTTTAGTGTTGTAGGTATATGAGAAAACCCATATCAGCTAGATAAAGTATCTTCCTACCACCATTTTATTAAGACTTAATTTTTTTCTTATCATTGATACAAAAAGATGAATAATCCTATTAAATTGGGAGAGAACACCATTTTCTAGAATCAAATATAAATATTCTAAGGAAAAACTAGTCAATTATTTATCATATCATTGTCTGTTACACAAAAGTGGTATTATTGCTGAGTGGTAGAAGTAATAATGAGTGAGCCAACTAGTTAATTCCCTATATCTTATTTCCCATACCTTGAATTCAAGTTGATCCCATCCAAATGCCCTTTAGCAAGTGTATGTTAAAAAAAAAATAGCCATCACATGAAAAACATTTTATGCTTAACTACCATTAGTCACTTGGAAAGGATATCCTTGTAATTTCCTAAAAAAATATTCTATAAGGTGTCTTAATGTTGGATAAGCTTATCTATTGCATCACCTTTGTACAATATCTTCATCACAAATGTAAGAATTTATAACATTATCTTAGATAATTTTGAAGCTCATTTCTCAATGTTTGGCATTTCCAAGTGCATTTATTCAATCTAAAGCCATACCTCTTAATATTCTATGGGCACCATTAGTTACATTAACCATGAATATGCAATAACATTAAGATTCAATGAGAAATATGATGCCTATCATTATGAAATTATTCTTATGGATTTGATAATGGGTATGAAATTTGTGGACAATGGCTCAAATTTGATTTAATTGATTATATTTATAGAAAATAATAATATGATCATGTAAATTTTTGATTCAAGGTTTTAACAACCTATAAGGATCTTCAGATTGTAAGATAATTTTTCTAGTTGGTCTTGATTTACATCAATAAGTGACCTTATAATTGACTAACCATGCATGAATATTCCAACTGCCTAGAACTAAGTGAGTTCTTAATATCATAACAAACCATCTAGTTCCATTAGTAACAACTACAAGAATTATTTAGATGAATATGTGGATAACAATCATAAAGATGAATAGTTTTTCTTCTATTACCTGGAATCTATGGCTAGATGAAGTATCTTACTGAGAGTCATTTAGAATGAATCTCCCCTGAGAGTCTCTTCTTTTGCTCATACATTTATTTAAATTTAAGGAAGTTGGTTTTAAGGATTACTGTTAGCTTATTATTTTCACCTTACTAACACTTTAAGAGAAGTCCCTAGAAAAAACACCAAAAATGATGGATGCCATTGTTAGCCCTTAATTTAATCAACTCTAGTTGATATCATTATTTACAAAGGCTAGTGTCTGAAGTTATTTGTAATAAGGGTATTTTAAGATTTAGCTAATAACTATGTGTTTGGGGGGTTTGGTGAAATGGTCTACTCTAAATATTTAATCTAAAAAACTTGTCAAGAAAACACTCTTGTAGCAATATCAATTTGACTTAAAAGGAATCACACTTGTTTTTGAAATGAACACACTTGTTTTTGAAATTAACACACTTGATATTAATAAACATTCAATGCTAATAAAGAAAAGAACACTAAAATATGGAATTGTAAAAAGACACTTAAAACTAAGGTTATAGAATTGAATTTACTTTATCTAAGAAATGATTTTGAAATAAAGAGATCAATAGTACATCAAATGATAGCATGCATGCATTAATAATTCAAAACTTGTAGGTTAAAAATATATATAATAGTATTGAATTAAATTAATAGTGGACACTAATAGAAAATAATGTATAAATACCAAACACACATCCTTATTCCTTGGGTGAGTGGGCCCTTGCTCGCCTTTGGATTGGGAGGATAAATAACATAGTACTTTGTTAATGTAATCAAATTCAGTAATTCATGAAAATAAAAATTATAGATTCACAATATTCTTTGTTCACAAAAATTTTCTTGTATTTGTCCCAAAATTTACACATTGAATAAATAGGGGTCTGTGTTTTATTCAACTAGAAATCTAACAACTTTCTAGATCTTAGTAACTACTAGCTTGTTCCAACAAGATTGTGTATGATAAGATTGGTTCTGATTACCAAAATGGGAGATAAACATTACAATAAAGATCAACATGCTTTGAATAAAAGCATGGGATTTGTAAATACATATCTAAAACAATTCTGTTACCAAATCTTTCTTTTCCTAGATTTACAATATCTTGTTTCAAATACAAATCTATATCTAAAAACATATATAAAAGGAAAGTATGTGTGTGTGTGTGTGTGTGTGTATATATATATATATATATATATATATATATATATATATATATATATATATATATATATATATATATATATATATATATATGAAAATCTATTCATATACAAACTATATATAGAAAGTGTTATTATAATAGCTAGAAATGATCTTGGTCATCTTATAATTTGACTTAAATGATTTCTACCAGAGTTTGTAGTGGTTTTGTCAAAGTCTATATCAATCATGATGAAGTCTGTATCAAGCTTGATGAAGTCCATAAAAATCTTGTTGAAGTCTATAGCAAGCTATGGAAGTTTGTAGCTCACCTGTGGAAGTTTATAACTCGGCCAAAATGCTATATCTTTGATTATAATCTTATCTAAGACCATGGAACCATGTCAAAACTCTACTGTTATTATTATTACATATTATAATACCTATATATGTAGAAATAGAGGACTAAAACATGAAAATGGTCAAAATAATATGTCAATAATAATGACTTAGACTCACATAAACTAAGTGAGTTAAAAGTACCTATCTTTTACCTTATACTACTTGTAATATCTGACTATGCATGCAATTCTCAATCTAAACGGTAGATTAAAAAATATGAAAGATAAGACATGGTTATAATGATTCATATATTGGACTCATCATTTATCCTATACCTTACCTTTTTCAAGTCCCAATGCAAACTATCTTCTATGTTTGTCATAGTTATAAATCCTCTATTCCAGTTTTTGACTAAGGTCTTAGATAGAATATATTTATTCTCCTACTATCCTTTCAGATGGGTTGGTGAAACCCATATATCTTAAGATAAAGTGATGCCAGAGTTTAAACTCCTCTATTACCTATGGTGTTATGTTTTTCCAAGGAGACATAGGAGTGAGAAAAAGGGGTGGTCAAAACCTCATACCTATACACAAATTCTGTTCCCTCTATTAAGCACATTAGTTATAATCTACACTATGGTCTGAGCCCTTTGGAGGGTCCATCAGATGTTGGTAGGAGATATAACTTCCCTTATTATTAGTGAAGTTAATAGCACACTCCATCTATGGCTATTGATAGTCACCATCTCTTTAAATAAATGTTGAGTGAACAAGTCAAAATTTATGATATAGTCATAAAGGGAATGTAAGTAATAGTCCTAAATAGATGGATTCCATAAATAAAAAATTTTAAACTAAGCAAGAATTTGAGATACATTATTGAATTTAGGTGTAACACATAGACCTACCTCCATTGCTACATTAATATATTAATTTGTGCTATATTCAAATGCAATTTGATTTCTATAAGTAGAAAGGATGGCCCTCAACTAAATTTTTTTGACAAAAAGGTTAACCAAGAATCCATTTGTATTTCCCATGATGTTGTCACATAAATAACACTCACATAGAAAATATTGTTATCTAAGGTACTATTTTTGTACACTTATAAAAACTCCTCAATAGTGTTAATCTAATGACGTAACTCATAATATATCTTTAGTATCTTCCTTCTATATAAATGTTCATGCATAAACAAAGTGTAAGAAGGGGAAGGGATTCTATAAGATAAAACTTTTTCATCTAGTTAACAAGTGAATTGGAGAGTTTGTTTGACTTAATATTTTTGTTGTTGAGTTTGTATTCTATGTTCTTTAAATTTATGATTTTCTTATTTGAATATTTTATTCTATGTTTTCAATTCCCTTGGTTCCAAATAAAATTGATTCCACTTGTACATAACATCAAGATAGGATAAAAGGGTTTGATAGCCTTGGTCTGTTATGGTGGTGCTAAATAATCAACTTCATGAGACCAAAGTGATGGATATAAGTTGTATTACTAACTTGCTCGATTGCTATAACCTGAATGGCTCCTACTATATATAAGGGTAAATTAATTTTGTGTTGAGTCCTTTGCAACCCATGTCTCACATGAATTAGCATTCTCATAGATTCAAAACCTAACACACAACATTACCCATCATAGGTTAAGTATTAAATTATCTAATAAGATACAAGCATATAGGGCTCTGGAAGGGTTCTTTTGTTGATGCCCTTAGCCTTACACGTATGATCCTAAACACATTACACTAGAGGCTCTCCTTCTTCATGGAAGATTCTGATGAGGTCATTGGAGTAAGACCTTCCTAATATCTTAGTTCCCTCATTTGAAATGCCTAATAATTCACTAATCAATTGACTAGTGACTAGAATTTGATTGCCTTTTACTGTAGTGGATTCCCATTTGAAATGGAGAAGAAAATTTATGATGATGGTTTCATAAAACCTTTGGAATTTTTTAAATAATTCAAGCCATATAGTGACTTAAAACACTACTCTAGCTATGCTATCATTCATGAGTTCAACCACATATTTAGGCTCTAAATTTTTCTTCTTCCCCATTACAAAATTGTCAACTCTACACAAAAGTAAACATAATCACACCAGTTCCAGGGTTTGCACACTAGTTATAAGGTTTGTAAAGGAGAGGAAGAGCTTAAGAACATTTTTTTTTGAAATTTCCATTAGCATTAAACAGAACATGAGTAATAAGTGAGATAGTTGGCCTCTCACGTGGAAGGGAGTTGGGAAATATATACTTTGATATCTCATTATTTCAATGATGTCACCACCAATATTTACGTTCAATTATTATTCAAAACATTTTTATGATGACACAAGCATGACAAGCTAACAAACCCACCCAATGGTCATGAAACCAATTATTTTGTCATGACGTGTATCAAAGATACATTTTTAGATATTCTACCTTTACCCTATACACCTTGGCAATATAAAAACTTCCTTCAAGGATGAGCAGGAACTTAAAAACTAATCCTAAGTAGAAATAAAAGATACATATACCTCTAAAGTCAATATATTACCCTTGCCTTCTCCTTTTCACATGTTATTAACATAGTCAAATTGCATAAGTTAGTGAAAGACAACAATAGGTAATTATAATATCAATTTTATTCCTTTGATTAAAGAAGATCAATAATTACTGATAATCAACTATAATTTTCTAGATTCATGTATATATATTTTTTCATTTTTTCCCTTGACTAACCATTTCTATTTTTATGGTTAAGGATCATTGTACAGTACATGACCAACCAACAAGTTGATTTTTTGATCATAATTGTCAATAGTGTCCGTAAGGATTTTCATTATTAAATCTTGTTATCATTTTCTTTACTTCTTTTTTGGGAAGAGGATTACTAAAACTGATTATTTCCTCTTATTTTATTAATTTCTCATTATCTTCAAGGATTGGCTATCATATAAAAACTAAGTTATTTCATCAAGCTAAATTCATTTTGAACTTGTTGAATGAACTCTTCTTTTCTTAAAGGTCTCTGATATAGCTTCAACTGATGCCCATTCACTAGAAGAGTCTTTTGATTTCCATCTATAGGTAGTAGTTTTACTAAACCAATATCAAAAATAGTTTCTTTCCTACAAGGTGGGAATATTTTTCCAACTATATTCTTTAAATTCTCAAGTTTTTCTATTATTTCCTAGATTCTATGGCTAGATGAAATATCCTACTAAGGGTTGTTTGCAATGAATCTCCCCTGAGAGTCTCTTCTTCTACTCATATATTTATTTAATATTTAGAGAAATTAATTTTTAGGATTACTGCTAGCTTATGTTTTTCACCTTACTAACACTTTATAGGAAATCCCTAGTATCAGCACCAAAAATGATGGGTGTCATTGTTACCCCTTCATTTAATCAACTCCAATTGATATCATTATTTACCAAATCTAGTGTCTAAAGCTATTTGTAATAAGGTATTTTTATTATTTAACTAATAATTATGTGTTTAGGGGGGAGGGGGGTTGTGAAATAATCTACTCTAAACCTTTAATCTTAAAAACTCGTAAATAAAACACTCTTATAGAAATATCAATCTAACTTAAAAGTAATCACACTTACTTTTGAAATGAACACATTGGTTAATAAACACTCGATGTTGATAAATGAAAACACACTAAAATTTGGAATTATATAAACATACTTGAAACTAAGATTATAAAATTGAATTTATTTTATCTAATAATATGCTTTTGAAAAAAAGAGATCAACACTATATAAAATGATAACATGCACACATTAATAATTCAACACTATAGGTTAACAATATACAGAATACAAATGTGTTTAATTAAATTGATAATGGATACTAATAGAAAGTAATGTATAAATACCAAGCACACATCATGATTATTTGTATGAGTGGACCATTGCTCTCCTTTGGATGAAGAGGAAAAATAACTCAGTACATCATTAATGCAATCTATTTCATTAATTCATGAAAAGTAGAATTAGATTCACAATATTCTCTACTCGCAAAAGTTTACTTCTATTTCTCTCAAAATATAACATTGAACAAATAGGGGTCTATCTTTTATTCAGTTAGAAATCTAATAGCTTCCTAGATGTTGGTAACTACTATTTTTTTCCAACAAGATTGTGTATGCTAATATTGGTTTTAACTATCAAAATAGGAGATAGGTGTTACAATAAAGATCTACACACTTTGAATAAAAGTGTGGAATTTATAACTACATATTTAAACCAATTATTTTACCAAATATTTCTTTTCCTTGATTTTCAAGATCTTGTTTTAAATACAAATCTATATCTAAAAAAATATATAAAAGGAAATCTATTCATAAACAAATTATAAATAGAAAGTGCTCTTGTGACAGTTAAAAATGATCTTGATCCTCTTATAATTTGATTTAAATAATTTCCAACTGAGTTTTTAGTGGTTCTATCAAATTCCATAGCAAGCATGATGAATCTAGCAGTAAGTATGATGAAGTCCATAACAAGCATGTGAAAGTCTTTAGCTTATCTGTATAAGTTCGTAGCTTGTCCAAAATGCTATATCTTTGACTAGAATCTTCTTTAAGCCCATTGAACCATGCCAAAAACTCTATTATTATTATTATTATTATTATTATTATTATTATTATATGCATAAATAAAGGACTAAAATATGTAAATGGTCAAAATAAGATGTCAATAGTAATGACTTAGACTCACATAAACTAAGTGAGATAAAAGTACATATCTTCTACCTTAGACTAAGTAGAAGTTCTAAAGATGCATGAAATTCTCAATCCAAATAGTAGATTAGCAAATAGGAAGGAGATAACACATGGTTATAATGAGTCATATATTAAACTCATCATTGGAAAAGCTACAAAATTCCATAGGCAAGCTACAAAATTCATCTTGCTTGTTATGAACTTCATCAGGCTTGTTATGGACTTCATCAAGCTTGCTACGAACTTCAACATAACCACTACAAACTCATTTGTAAAACATTTTAAAGGATTTATAATGTTTTATTTCTCCATTCTATGATGACCAATATCATTTATAGATATCACAAGATCACTTTCTATTATATTATGTCTATAAATAGATTTCCATATATATGTAGACTTTCCTTTTATAGATATCTTTAGATATAGATTTTTATTTGAGACAAGATCTTATAAATCAAGGTCAAGGAATATTTGGTAATATAATTGGTTTAGATATGAAGTTACAAATCCAAAGTATTTTACTCAAATCATGTGGATCCTTTTTTGTAATGTCTATTTATTATTTTGGTAGTCAAAACCAATATTGACATACACAATCTTATTAGAATAAGTTAGTAGTTAAAAGTATCTAGGAAGTTGTTAGTTTGATAACTAAATAAAAGAAACATCCATGTCTGATGGTGTGTTTACTTTGAATCAAGTGTGTTTTCTTTGTAGTTAATTAGATTAGACTAAGGACCTAGAATATACCAATTCACTAAAACCTCCAAAACACGTAATTATTAGTTAAACTTCAAAAACACCTTATTATAAATAGGTATGGACATTGGCTTTGGTAAGATAGCGACATCAAATTATATTGATTAAATAAAGGGGTAACAATGACACCCACCAATTTTAGATCATTATGTACATTACAAAGGATGATATTATGATTTTCTAAATCAATATGATGTATTATGTCATGTACTTGTGACTCTATTAATTAATTTAAACACTTATAACATAATAAACATCATGGTTAGATATGAAATATGATATTACAAATACATAGGATGTTCCTCTTTTAGGTCCATTAATCACATCAAACATTACTACATCAAGTGGGAATACATATTCATCCTCCTTAATGTCAAATTCATTGAATATTTTAAACCAAGGTGGGGTTTTTTCACAATCTTTATTGAAAATGATTAAAGCATTGGACAAAAAAAATTCTCTCATTGAGAACACCTAAAAGGCATCCAATATTCTTGATTCAAAATATGTCTTGCATAACCATCTTGTATTAGAGGTATAATTTCAACCCTTGCCACCACACTTTATGGCACTTAAATTTCCTACTTATGAGAAACAAGGGTGAACTTGAGCATGACCATGAAATGAAACTCCTTGCATTAAACAAGATAAAGTATGGGGCCACTACATTGACCTCATTTGATACAAAATTTAAGATCAAACCATCTTACAAAATTAATATAAATGAACCAAAATATGATAACAATCAAACTATGAATATGGTAGTGCCACAATGAGTTGTATAACCTAATGCACCATAAAAAAAATTTACTAGATTCATAGATCCTCTAGTGCTTCCTATTAAGAAGTTGACTAAGTTCTAATTCATATCTCTCCCTATACTTATAGAGGTTGATATGAGTAAAACTCTTCCATGGGGATATGATTAGAATGCATATAGTGATTTCCACTAAGGCCATATGCATTCTACTAACAAATGTTTTTCCTTTATATATAAGCTTCATAACTTATAAGAGTCCTAACACATTACACTTGATGGGTCTCCTAACCTAGATTTTTGATCAAATCTAGGGGATCATCAGAATTAGAAAATGTTCAATAATATAATACAAGACCATACAATGAAAATTATAGAAGTTCAAATATAGAAATAGAAGTAAAATTATCATCATGGAACTTTGGACCCTATGGTAATGATTTAGAAATAATAGGCTCTTGCATAATAAGTGGAGTTTCATCCAAAATTTTTAAAGATGTAAAATTAATAATTCATCATCATTAGGCATAATAGGCATACATTGAATAGGTGGTGTCTTTAAAACATATATGTCCACTTCAAAATTTTATATAATTTATAAACTTGAAATTCCTCTTGGTCACTTCTAATTTTTTAGTGTGATTGTAACGAAAACAATTTCTCCATTACAATCACCAAGATAAAACTTGATCAATCACAATTTAACTCCTTATCCAATGAATATAGTTGCCCCTAGATTGAAACCAAAGGATTTGTAGTTTTAACGTACTGACTATTCTAAGAGGCTATCTCTTTACATAAAGAATGCAAGCCCTGGTAAACTAAATCATTACATGGTGATTCAGATCCCAATAGGTTTTAACCCACAACTACTTTATATGAACTTATTTTGACATGGTCATGGGTTTGCAACAACCAAGTTTAACTATCATTTTACACTCTTTCACTTTACATAACCCCAATTACCAATATGTATGTATGTATTTATGTATGTATGTGTGTGTATATATATAATATTGGTTATTATATAAATATTGTTAATATATATCATAACATTTTTATATATTAAACATTAATTATATAATATATATAAATTATATATTTTATAGAATATATCTTAATATCATTATGATTATATTATATAATGTATAAGTTAATATAGTTTATAAATAAATATTATATATTCCAATATAATATATTTAAATTTATATTATATAATATATTATAATTCATTATTTAATATATATTTTAAATATATATTATATATAAATATCACTCCATTTTAAATATATCACTTGCCTTCAATTCAACTTGGCTACTCCTGAGGTGCAATTACATTCAATTGAAATAGGTGGGAGTCCCCAAAAAAATTAAATTTAAAATTTAATTTACAAAATGGGCTCCATATAATTTCAACACATTTTTAATAGGAAAAAAAAACGTCAAATATGTCTAAGCAGATACATATTCCAAGCTCATTTTGACCATACACTATAGAGCACTAACAGATCATAATAAAGTAGGTTGGAGAGTGGATGAAAAACTGATCATATTTGTTACTATCATTTCTATAGATCTTTATTTTCAAGTATTTAATATTAATAGTATTCAATATATTTTTTACTCTATTTTAAATGTACGATTTGTTTGTCTTGACTTGGCCATTTTATTCATTATTTAGAACTTTATGTTATGAAATCATTGAGATTCAGATAGCCTACCTCAATTTTTGTTATGACATGGTGAAGATTAAGATTGTTTAATGCTTAATTTTATTGATTATTATTTATTTTCTTGTGTGTGGAAAACTAATAGGAACCCAAATTTTGAATGGTAAGGTAAAGTTGACATTTTTTAATAATTGTAATCAAATAATCTTAGTAACTAATGTATTTAATAGTTTTAGATCTAAAAAATTATGGATAATCACCTAGACCAACCAAAAAGACCAGCTTATAACTTTAAAAAGACTCATTGATGTCTAAAACTTATTTATACTTGGAATGATTTGCCCAGGATATTAAATTGTGGATGTATGAATTTGATACCAGCTTGAACTATTATACATATTTGATAGAAAATAGAATGGCCATAGACTGGGGTTCTTTTTTATGGTCTATTGTATGAAATGAGGTTGAAACAAGGTTATTTTATGAGTTTTTTTATGCAATGAGGTTACTTTACTAATTTTAGATTTGATAAATTATAGATAATTACCTAAGACAACTAAAATAACCAGCTAAAAACCTCAAAAGGACTCAAATTATTACAAAACCATAGCTAAATTAGTACGATTTTCTTTAGATAGGTTGCGAATAGGCAAATAAATGGTATCAACATGGCTGATAAACTCTTAAGAAAAAATAATCAAATATTTTTTTGTCAAGCTAGCTAATACAATTGTAAGCACATATAAAAATATCAAGATAGTTGACATAATCTAAAAAAACAAATAACAATATTACAATATCAAATACAATTCTTAAATAGATAGATAAAGGTATCGGGTTGGCTAATACAATTAGAATTTAGTATATATGATGGTTTGTAATATTTATATAATAATATATAAGTTAAACATGAAGCCAATCCAATCAAAGGATGGCTAATATTCATGTTGAGTGCATGAGAATGTATGCACTAGATAAAATGATCTAAAAATGTTCTTTTTATCAATAAATTAGGACTAGAATAAGGTCAATTGAATAGAACATACATGTACTTGGATGATCAATTAAATACCAATGATATTTTTAGAACTATATGTGGTAAAATACAAATAAAATTTCAAGAGGAAATGGTTCTAAATCTAGGCCCTTAACAAAAGGGTGTAACTCTCACTAGACCTCAACAATGGTAAACGTTTATAATTATGGTTGTAAACATGAAAGTAAAGTAGATGGTTGTAAATGAGTATAAAATAAATCAAAATAGGGGTTATAAATGTTGGATATGGGTAAAATGAAATGGTCAAACAAATAGGGGTACATGCAACCTAAATTGATTTATATAAATTCTAATAAATCCTATGTTTACACAAACTTGTTGGGTATAGATCAATCCTTAAAAAAGCACACACACATACATCCAGAACACAATAAACAAAACAATGTCTAGTCTACTAAGAAAATAAAAGAAAGAGTGGAGGGATGGAAATATTTATCTTGGGGTAGACCCATTGATTCTTAAATCTTCTCCTTGGATGAAGTGGATATTTTAAAATATAATATTGTAGGTTTAGGATCTTAAATGGTTAGGTGAGGAATTATATATCATCATTTAGGAGCTCCCAATGAATCATCCTATATAGTTTCAACGACATCTTAAGACAAGAAAATATGACCAAACATATTCCTTTTGAGTTATAATGATCCATGCTCCACAAACACACTCCATAGTTCACAGTCTCACTTTGTTGGCTCGCACTCATCACAACCTTAGTCTAAATATTCACATGCATCATATGGGTCCCACATTCACAAGTTCACATGTTAGCATGATTTGACCATGTGACTCATTAGGTGTCCTACTAGATCTGATGTCAACACTATCCATTGACACCTAAATAGTCATTATTCAAACATCAAGGATTTAAATAAAAAAGGTAACTAGAGCATTTATTTTTCTATTCATTGCCACCAACCATCACTACCAAGAAGACAGGCATGCAAGCCTACATAATTCTTAATAGCTTAACAATAGTTATCACCATCCCTATAATGTAAATGTTATATACATTTATAACATAAGGTATTTTATCATCAATCACACTTGAAATTAATATCAAACCTTGAGAAAACATAGATTGAGAGATCAATTCCATTGTAATCCAAACTTGTATTTGATAACATACACATTTTTAACATGCATTGCTTGCCCCAAGCATATATACTACATGCATGCACTATATAGAATTGTACTCTATTTCTCGCTATTCACCATTAATGAATATAAATTAAATTTCATACAAATAGTCACATTATATAATTTTTGCATTTATTGATGTGTAAAGATGCACATTCATAAGGACATGAAAGGGCATGTAGGGCATGAAATGAAGACATGTGGATGGGTCAACTCTGGGTCATGGTGTACACAAGGGATAAATGGTAGTGTTCCATGTGTTTTCCTTACATAGGGGCTCAATTTTTCTATGCATTTAAATGTCACAATAACCATGATCTGGTACACATCAAATTTAGAACCCAATGAGATAATTATGTGACAAATGTCACTACATTATGCATTCATGATTTGTAGATACTCAGTGTGTGAAATTGGTTTATAGAGATGAGATATAATCCTTAAAAAAATGGAGAATTAGTTTTCTAAAAAGTCTTAAAATAATCAATTCACCATTACTGAATAGAAATATTTTTGTGCTCCATTGAAGGTGTTTTGTTTATTCCTTATGAATATTTCTATTCATTCACCTTGTATATACATAACTTGACTATCATCCACATGCCATGGCTATATCAAAACCCTTGTAATGACCATTACAATCAACATTGAAGGTATTAAAAGACCCTTTAAGGTATCTCCTAGGAAATAAAATTATAATCATGTGCATGTTCAAGGTATCTAGTAGGAAAACCCTTGAAGGTACTACAAGAAACTTTAATATATCTCCTATAAGATACCTAGAAGGGAATTTTATTACCTTAACGGTTACTTTTGGATTTCTAGGTTGCACCCTAGCTGAGAAGAGAAATGTTCAAGTCCTGTACTCTAACCTAGTCCAACATGGGATTAACCTAAGACCATGGGTTTATAGTTATAGGTCAAACCTATAGATTTTAAGGGGCTAGCTCCCCTGATATGATAATGTAGTGATTTCCTAAGATCCAATTCTACCACAAGGAAAAGGGAGGGAAGTGAAAACTAAATACAAAGTCTACTCTAGGTGGTGATGCACTAACTGATCAATGATCCACTCTCAACTATTTCATTTGATGACTGCTGATGAATCTAATGAAGACAAGGGTTGATTATAATCTTAAAAAACATTTCAAACATGAGTGTTTTTCATGAAGGTTGATCAGAGACCTATAACATGAAGGGTAAAAACGTATAGGTATGTGTAAGACATTACAAACTTATGACACTTCAAGAGAAACCTCGCTAGCTAACACATCACACAACCTACAAGAAACCAATAAACTTAGAGAAATGTATGTGAAGGACATCTAAATGATGGATAAAAAATATACATACTATAGATCAAACTTTAACAAATTAAACTTATCATTCAATAGAATCTGAAATTGCCTTGTATTGCTTTAAAAGAGATTACAAAATGATTTTGGTAGAGCTTTGCTACACCCAGCCAAGGGATACAAATCAAGGCTTATAAGCCTATATATATATAAGAATGGGATGAGAGAGAAGGGTATAATGGAATATAAATGTGGATAAGATGTCATAATTGACCATAATTGAGCATTTTGCTATAGTTATATTGACCTTGGTAGCCTCCCACTTGCATTTCCATGCTTGAGTTGAGTGCATGGTATCTTTAATGAGCCCCTTAAGGTGTTGAGCTCCAAATTTGGCAAATCATGAATCATTAAGAGCCCTTATATACCACCTTTTATCTATTTATCCTTATTCCATCAGTTACTAACATTGAATGGGGTCAAATAGGGGTCTTCTCCATGAGCCATTAAGTGATGTACCTCTATTTTGTATGCCCATGAGGCCTTGTAACTGATCCATTTTTATTCAATTTCCATGAAATTAGTCTAAATTCCTTCATGAAGTGGCTTTGATGATGTTGACCACTCCCTCCATTAGCCTCTTATGCTAATTTTGGCCCACTATCTCTATTTTGTTAACTAAGTAGGCTAAATAGGCCAAGTAGGCCTAATAACTTGATTTCTTACCTTTGGTGGCCATGAAAGTCTAGTGTGAGACCTTGAAAACCTATTTGTGGATGATTTTTAAGGCTATATCAACCCCTTCCATCATGAAATAGGTTTCCTTGATCAAGAAACCTCTACATTTTTGCTTCATTAGTTGACCAGGTCACATTTTCTTCCATTTATACAAACTCATTATTTTTCATAGGGTGGTAGGTGTATTTATAGGTGAATTTATGAGAACTAGGTGCCATGGAGGGGTGAAATAAGTGCCAATATTTTTACATGCTTTAAAATCACTCCAAACCTTTTAATGCATGCAAAATGTATAAAATCATGAAAAAAAAACTTGAATTATACTATTTCATATAGTAACATACAACCCAATTAGGTTGGAAGTATAATATATGAGTATCAAACATTATCAAAATTTCATCCATGTAAAATAGTTCCAAGTGAAAGAAAATGGCCTATTTGGCTTGTCCTTGCATTCTAGGAGGATCTGATGTGTTGTGAGGCTAAATTGACTTATCTATATTGTTATTATAAATTCCATTAGATATAATAAATATTATAATTCCACTTTAATATTATATAATTAATTTGAATTTCTAATTGATGTTATAAATGAGGTTAGGCCCCTTTAGGGCCTTAGGCCTAGTGAAGGCCTAAAAAGCCTGACTATGTCCTTAATGCCTTAATGAACACTTTGAGAGGTATGAACATGTATGAATGATATTAAAAATTTATTCACCTTTAAACACACATAAATCATCATATATCCATGTATCCAAATCTTCTCACCATGATTTTTGGTCTTTCTTGCATTGTTTGACAAGTTTGTAGGGTGTTTAGTCTGTAGAGTGCCTTACCTTTGAGACAAAACAAAGGCTATATGCCCTATTTTCTTGGTAATATATGATCCACAAGGAGTTTTATTTAGTAATAAGGACCATATATTCCAAATTTAAACACTTTATTATGTCTATAAGGTCTTCAACCAACAATTTTGGCTCAAACTGAAAGTCTAGAAGCCTGTAGATTGTGTGCTAGGAGTGACTTCCTTGAGTGTATCCCCCAACACTATCTCTATAAGTTTATATAATAATAATTATGATTTTAATTTTTTTTCAGTTATTATCATACTCATGTGGTATTATATCAACACTCCTTCCTTTGTACATCATGTACTCTACTCAAGCTTAGGTCTTATGTTTATATATGACTGTGTAGTCTGATGGATGTGCAAGTGTCACTCTATTATCACAGAGGTGGTAGACATCAAGGTTTCACTATTGATAATGTATACCTTGATCAATTTCATATATTATTATCCCTATCCCATATGGTATGGAATACTAATATGGGCTATTCATGCCACCTATAACCATATTCCATCGATGACTGCCTATAGGATTCTATTTATTAGGCCTGTATGAGGAGATGGTGGCTTGATATCATTTATAACTCCTATGTGAGAAGACAATTTCACCATTAATTTATTTAGGTTTAATATTATATGATGTTTATACCAACCCTTTTACCTTGATAAGTTTACACAATGCCTCTTGAGGTTCTACTACATCATTGTGATAATCATGTCTTTTCATCTCAAGTCTGCCTAGATAAGTGCCCTATAGGTGTCATGTCTTAAGTAGATGATAGTTATGATGTGATCACCATTAGTCTTGCTTTATAAATCAATACAAACTTTAATCAAATTTCCACAAACACTACCATTATATCATAATCAAAGCAAGGTTTTTTGATAAGCCTCAGTCTACCGTAGGTGAATATTCACTCATGTTGATTGTGTGTTTCAAATCTGAGTAGATGATATTTTACCTTCCATAAGTGATGACCATCATTATTTGTATTTTTATTTAATATAAGGTTCAAATATATTTTTTATAGAAGTAGAGTGTATCCTTTGATATGCATAGACTTGTTTTAGGTATATACTCATAATGCTAACTATATGCAACCCTGAGTATGATGTTTTTATGGGTGAAGATTGATAAATATATTTTTTAAACCTTATAAACACCTTAATACTTCCATTAATTTAATATAATGTATAAATTCTCATTTATAAGTCCTTAACTGGCCCAAACCTTGCATATCCCACATAATTAGCTTAGGGTTTATGTGTAGTAAGGGTCATGAAACCCTAAGAATTTGATCATGCCTTGTCCAAATATTTTGACACTTGGAAACATCATTATGATTCCTATGGATCTGTATACAACCCTTATATCAATAAAAATTCCTCATTTCATTAATAACTTCTAAAGGGTCCTAACTTCTTGTCTGTAACCTATTGTTGATTTCACTTTATGTTGCTTGTAGGTGTGCCCCTATCTTCGGCTCTCTTGGGAGTGTTAAAGTTCCTCAAATGGATGATTTGAATTCTTGAGAATTAATAACACATTGGATATCCTATAATGGGCTTGATATTTTCATGAATCACCATTCTCATTCAATTTCCACCTCATGCCATAAATGGACTAACTCAGGTGGTTGTAGCTTGTGTGTTATGCCTCCTTAACAAGGTATCAAACCAATATAAATCCACATTTTCATGTTATCATGGACTCCAAAGGTTATTAAGGTGTATTTAGGCTTATTATTATGATTCAAACTTAGGAATTTATGGGTGGATGGGTGTATAAATATGGGAGTGGATTGATAACAGCACGAGAACATCAAAATCAGGTGAAACACAGTAGGGTGGTAGTGAGAATGGTGAGACAATAATAGTATAGAAAGGTCATAAAATAGAGGTAAATATAATTTATAGTATGAAATAAATTAACCTTGAGGAATATCATACATTTACCTTAACTAATATGAAATTTAGAATCCATCTTCACCCATCATCAGATCTTGGAAACACTCCATGGTGGATGTTGACTATGTTAGACCTCTGTACAAATAAAGGAGGGGCATGGGAGTGATCTTAGGGTGTCAATATGGTTTATTGATTTGTTTGGATTTATTTGTCACTCAAATATAACTTGGAAGAGCCTTAGTTACCCTCGTAATGTATATTGAGTATAAGGTAACCAACTACCTCAAAATTTCCAAACTTACCTTAAGTTCCACTAATACGGTAAGTTGGGACTATTTCTAGGCTTTGGAACTTGCTTCCAATGACTACATTAAATTTGGTTTCTTGAAATAATATTTTGGTACATGAATCCACATAATACCCATTGTACCTTCACTTACATAAACTTCTTGAATCATCCCAAACGTCTTAATTTTTGATATAGTAGTCATAACTATTATAGGTGAAATTTTGGACCACATTTTAACCATTTCCTATCAACTAGGCCATTGAATATCTCTTTGATAATCTAGTCCTTGGTTAGATCATATAACTTGTCTGGTGTACCATTTTTCAACTGAGATGAGTTCTATTTAATCCTTGGTTTGGATGCCATAGGATGATGCCCCCTTCTTAGACCCATACTATAGTGACCTTGCTATAAGTGAAGGCTACTTTCAAATAGTCTAACTATCATATTGACCTCTTGTAGTTCCATGAAGGGTATCCATTAGGTTTAGGTACCATGGGAGAATATTTAAAATACCTCCAATCTTCATTATTCCTTGGATATCATCTAAATTTGTCTCAAATTATCCTTTCCCAGTAAAATTATGCCTTTGGTCTGAGCTCTTGGGAGTATTGACTGAATCCATGATGTTGATGAATCCTTTTGTTGATCTTATCTCTCTTAGTAATTTTTTTTTATTGAATTTTGGATGTATAACCTAGATACATTCCATATGAAAGGGGAAAAAACCATCTTTCTTGGAAGCAATCAGACCTTTATACATAGTTCTAGTTCTATTCATGATGATCAATATAGTAAGACTACAGATTCGACCTTATAAGAAATTGTGGCAATGGTTGTGACTAAATATGAATGGATTTATGGCTTTGAGTTTAAAATAATACATGAAAAAATGAAATGGGATAATGAATAACTTCAAGAATCATCAATATTTTCACCTAAATACACTAAAACTCAACAACTTCAAGGAACCTATCTCATACTTTGAAAATAGAAGAGGGATTAGAGTTTGATTATTTTAGACACTCCCACACATGTGAGGCATGGTTTTGAATAATGTATATGGTCCATGGGATCCTTGAGAACACAAAACAAACATTTTTTTGAAAAAAAATCTAAAAGAAGACCAAAACCATTACAATCTTCAGACCCTACACAAACAGATAAGATCATGGGAGTGGCCAAATTGTTAGGCTTTATTCATAAAGAATACGAGATGTATATGTAAACACAAGACATGGATTACATATTAAAGAGACATAATTTCACTCCCCAAAATCTTAGGTCATGACTTTCTCTCTTCTCTTTGTACTAATTGAAAACCTGAAATGTTATACAAATTTCCCAAAGAGAGTGATGGAGAAATATGATAGGTTTCTACAATATTAGGTATTTTAAACTCCTCCAAAGCCTATATTTAGACTTTGAGGTTTCATATACACCTATGTAAGCATTTGGAATAAAACCCTTGCAAGTACACCTATATGGACTTGGCAAAGACACCACTTTTGGCTTGAAATTACCACATCTACCCCTGTAAGTTGATGGAAGAATTGTACCAAGTGTTTATACAGCTAGAAAATAAGTGTAAAAACCTATTATAACATTTAAATCTTTCTCATTTCCCTCCAACATGCCACTTCACTTAAAAAATACCTTTTGGAGTCATAAAAAGTAATAAAACATAATGAAAGTGGAATGTATGTTATAGTTTGACCTTTTTATCCTTTTTAGGAGTGGTACAAGATTAGTGAAGGGGGAATATAACATTAAAACTACATGTCATGAAAAAATGACCCTTTTTACCACTTATAACACTTGAACTTCTGTGACTAGGGTCATAATTTCTAAAATAACATTAGGATTCCAAAAGTCTTTCACCCTAAAATTCTCAAATAAACCTTAAATTATGACAAATAAGATAAAATGGACTCATGAAGGAATAATTAAAGTATAAAATGGCTCAAAAACCCATAACAGGGTCAAGTTTAGAAATGTAGGGTTGACCATATTGATCTGAGGGTCAAAATTGGTCAATAAGTACCTTAAAGGTATTTCCTAGGAGATACCTTTCAAATATGCATATGGGTACACTTTAAGGTATTAAAAGGCCCTTCAAGGTATCACATAGTAGTCCCATTCAAACATAATTTCATGGGCCTTGTAATACCTTCAAGGGTACCCTTATGCATGTTTGAAAGGTATCTCCTAGGAGATACCATCAATTTCCCTTTAAATGTATGAAAACATCCATTGAGGAATCTCTTAGTGAATGCCTTCAAAGACCTTGTAATACCTTCATGGGTAATTTTAAGGTATCTCTTAATATCTCATTTAATGAGAAATCCACTATTTTTCATGTTTGAAAGGTATCTCCTAGGATATACCTTGAAAGTACCCTTGAAGGTATTAGAAGGCTCTTCAAGGTATCACCTAGTATTGTATTCAAGCAGATTCCTTTTGAACATGAATTAAGATACCCTTGAGGTTATTGTAATGTCATTATCTCTTAGGATATTATATAAAATAAAATTCCAATCATGTGCATTTTCATGGTATCTAAAATGAGAACCCTTGAAGGTACTACAAGACCCTTCAAGGTATCTCCTAGGAGATACCTTCAACTTCCCTTTAAATGTATGACAATATCCATTGAGTATTATCTTATGGAATTACTTCAAAGGAATTTTAATACCTTCATGGGTAATTTCAAGTTATCTCTTAAGATCTCATTGAATGAAAAATCCACTCTTGTTCATGTATGAAAGGTATCTCCTAGGATATACCTTAAAGGCACCCTTGAAGGTATTAGAAGGCTCTTCAAGGTATCACCTAGTATTGTCTTCAAGGAGATTCCATTTTAACATGAATTAAGGTACCTTTAGGTTATTTTAATGTCCTTAAAGATATCTTTTAGGATATTCTTTGAAATAAAATTCCAATCATGTGCATTTTTAAAGTATCTACTATGAGAACCCTTAAAGGTACTACAAGACCCTTCAAGGTATCTCCTAGGAGATACCTTTAACTTCCATTTAAATTTATGACAACATCCATTGATATATCTTAGGGAATGTCTTCAAAGGCCTTTTAATACCCTCATGGGTAATTTGAAGGTATCTCTTAAGAGCTCATTGAATGAAAACTCCACTCTTGTTCATGTTTGAAAGGTATCTCCTAGGATATACCTTGAAGGTACCCTTAAAGGTATTAGAAGGCTCTTCAAGGTATCACCTAGTATTTTCTTCAAGGATGTTCCTTTTGAACATGCATTGAGGTAAACTTGATGGTATTTTAATGTCCTTCAAGATATCTCTTAGGATATTCTTTGAGATAAAATTTCAATCATGTGCATTTTCAAGGTATCTACTGTGAGAACCCTTGAAGTTACTAAAAGACCCTTCAAGGTATATCCTAAAATATAACTTGAAGGGAATTATAATACTTTCAATGGTACCTTGAAGGTATCTCCTAGGAGATACCTTTAAAAACTGTATAATGTTACCCTTGAAGGTATTACAAGGCCCTTTAAGGTATCACCCAATAGTGCCTTCAAACATACTTTGAAGGGCCTTGTAATGCTTTCAAGGGAACCATTATGCATGTTTAAAAGGTATCTCTTATGAGATACCTTCAATGTCCCCATTAATTTATGATAACAATCTTCAATGTCTCTCTTAGGAGATGACTTCAAGGGCATTGTAATCCCTATAGACACTTAGTTTTAGCCAGTTTCATGTTTATGTCATATTTAAAGCTAAGAAATAGCTTGAATTATCTAAATTAATCCATTTAAGGTATTTAATTTCCTATAAACATGACAAGGTTAACTTATTTGGTGTATTATACTGTATGCATCACTAACCTAGTTCAGTTTTAACCCTAGCCAAATTATGACCTATTAATTTGGCAATTTTGGCATCTCAATCTATTAATTCATGACATTTAAATTTTTTTCCAAAATATAAAAATCACCAATTAAGATTAATTATATTGAAAATCCTAATTAACTTTCCTAAAAAAAAATTCCAAATCAAATTAGTGAATTTCATTTACTCAAAAAGTAATTTTTAGCAAAAAATGAAGTCAAATGTCAAATGAGATAAAAAAAATGATTTAGTATCTCATAAATATTCAAAAATATGACTCACATATCATAAATATCTAAAGTGAGTTGGCATGCCTCAAAAATATCTAAAATTGAGGTGTCAAGATTTAATGAGTGGCTTAACCCCACCTAGAGTTAGACTCACTAAACCTAAAATAATTTAGACTCAACCCAATTTATAATTTAACCTAGCCTACCTAGGATTATATTTAGTTATTTGAGATATAAATATATGTTCCCACACCATTTTTTAACAATATTTTATGGGTAAGGTTATTCTACTGGAATACCTTCTTGAAGCCTTTAAGAATAGTGTTATAGTTCCCAATTTATGCCAAGCTTCACACTAAGACATAAGTGACTATTGGAGAGATGATACTAGTCATTTATAAAAGAATAAAATAATCATAGGTTGAGAACAAACATACTTATGCCAAAAAGTAAGCATCAAATGTGAAAAAGGAGGTAAGAAAATTATATTATCTTCATCTTTATTTTGTGCTCTTGCTTATTGTGTTCACCCTAGTTCTTAGGCAAAAGTGTTTAGTCTTAGTGAATTGTTATGTTTGATATTTCCTCATTTGGAATAATAAGAGATTAATCTACATATTATCTACTCTTCAAACTCCTAAGATACAAAAATATATGATCGATGGGACCAAGCATCCCATATGGCCAAGGAGATTGATATGCTAGATTTAGTTTTTCTAATAGATGCATTTAGATATTCAAGATTAAAGTTTTAGATTTGAATTTTATATTTTTTTTCAAGGTTACAAGGATCGATGATGATTTTTTAGATCAATGTTGATTACAAGAATCAACCACGATCTTTGTGTATAAAATAGAGCAAGGCAGAAACATGGATAAAATTGTTTTTTATTGATTTTCTTTGCTTTTATTTTATGTTTATTGATCTATTTGTTATCTGTGTAACTTTTATTCTTGCATAGATGTGATAATTCTAAGTTTTAAAGTTATTTATTAACTATTTTATCTTCAAAATAGAGTTATTTTTATGTGTTTACAAGAAACATCAATGATCTAATTGAATTGACATTGATTTCAAGAATTGACATCGATCTCTATGTAATCAGTGTCGATTTTCTTTGAGACAAAAATAACCCCCCAAGAGTTCAAATTATATTGTTGTTTATGCACTTAGTTTTTGGATTCCAAGAAGGTAAACCCTATAACATTTTGTAAGACCTAAGGTGGAGAGAAAAAAGTTTAAGTATTGTTAAAATCTCACATACATTTTGTTTTGTGCTTAAAATCCACTTGTATTTTATTTAGTTATTTTTGAAATTTGTACAAGTACAAATAAGGCCAAGGGACCAAAATTTTAATCACACTTAAAATTTGGAACTATTAAAAGGAAAATACATCTTAGTTATAGTTCTTAAGAGATTTTTCACTTTTTAAGTTTATTTCTCATTTATTAGCTAAAATTTCAAAGTTTTTAGACTAATTATTTGTTTTTGGAAAACTACAAGTTATTGTGTGTATGCTTTCCCCCCTCGCCTTTAGGTAACTTGAGTGACTAAAAGTGATTAGTTTATTGATGTTGTTTTACAATTTATGTTAGAAATAATATCACATTTTCTCTCCATAAAATTTGAGTAACTTGGGTGACTCATAAATGACCTCTAAAGTCTTTCCTTTTTAATTTATTTCTTTTATGCATTTATCTTGTGGGTGGGAGTTCATCGCCTCCCCATGAGTTATTTAGGGGTGAATTGACTTGGGGTTTCATCTCCTAGCATCGTACCAACCCCACTCTATGGTGGGGTATACAAACTAGGAAAAACATTAGATGGAATAGTGGTGAGTAGTTAAACTAACCATCATAATGGGTACCCAGGTCATATGATAGCTAGAATTTAGACTCCACTAAACAGTAAACATATGGAGTTTATATGAAAATGAATATATCCTTCCATAGTAAACTAGGTGGTTTGGATTCATTTGACATGGTTACATCCTTGTTTTAGCCATAATTGGGATGAAGTAATAAATTTGAGATTTATAGATTTTAGTCAAAATCCCACATGCCATAGAATTTCATGACAAATTTCGAGTGATCATAACTCTATGTTTGTACCATGTATCAATTATTGAGAGATAAAGGTGGGTGTAAAAAATCTACCTACACCTATACTTTTTTTTTTTGGATTAACACTTAATTTCTCACA
Source organism: Torreya grandis (assembly GCA_037957365.1). Classification (NCBI taxonomy): domain Eukaryota; kingdom Viridiplantae; phylum Streptophyta; class Pinopsida; order Cupressales; family Taxaceae; genus Torreya; species Torreya grandis. Next base: position 681,336 of record JARHVA010006487.1, on the reverse strand, counting down.
AGCATTGGTATATCCGTGGAAACTTTGAATTAAGATATGCACACCCATGTCATTTATAGGGAACAAGATGATCCATTTGTGTTTCTTCTTTTTTTATTTTATTTAAATGTGTGTTTTTAGACTTAAACTATTTATTTACATCATCACATCAAAATGAGTCCAAAACTATCATAGGTTTGTACACCACTTTAGCCTAATATGTGTTGCTCTATCAATTTGCGTCACATTTTTTGCCTTAGAATTTTATCCAAAAATAATTTATGTGTCTCTTGTTTAAATGGGACATCATTACAATTCCCATTTCATTTCAAACTTTTGCATTCAATATTCTAGTCTAAAAACCATTTTCTATGTCATTTATTTAAAGGAACATTGTTACATTTTCAAATTTGTTCCAATCTCTTATTGCTTTTGAATCCATGTTACAAGACATTATTGTACCTCTCTTATTTCAAACATGTGGTTATACTACCCATTTTGGCCTAACCTTTTTTCCTTAGAACATTCAAGTTTTTTTTACATTAAATTTGAAATTCAACCTTTTTAAATACAAATCCTAAACTAATAAGGTTCATGCTGAAGCCTTGTCTAATCTAAGCTTAGGTTGTCTACCTTTTGTGTTCGGATTATGTCACTTGGGTTTATTTAATATTTGATCTAAAATACCCCTTTCCTAGACCTAGAGATTTTTGTTTATTTTTACCTTGTTTAGAGTGTCATTTTGAGCCAAGTTGTTTCCATATACTTTAATTAAAATTTGTTGTGACAATTTCTTATGTGTCCTAGTTCTATAGTTCCAATAGTTTTTGTGAATAAAAATTTGAGTCTTAAGTTATCCAATTACCAAGTCTCATCTGAGCCAATTACCTTAGTTTAGTTTAATTTCAAATTCTTGTTCAGGTTTTATGTTTCTGAGTCTAGCCTTATTTTTAGCATGATTATAACCACCTTTGGGTAAATCATTGCTATCTCTTGATCCTAGTTCATAATTATTCTACTTTGTTTAAAAACTCTTGGTAATGATTATAATTGCATGTGGAAAAATCAGTACTCTATCCATAAATGAGTTTGAACCTTTATGTTAATTTTCCCATTGATTATAATTGCCTTTGAGCAAATTAGTGTCATTTTGTTAGACTAGTCTCACATTTGTTTTATTCTACCTTTGCCTAGTTTAGTTTTTTTTCCTTTATGCCTTTTTTATAGAGTTAAATTCCCTTTAGTTTTATACCTTGGTTGTTTATTACCTTTAGAACCTTTGTTTTTCATGTGACCTAGCCATGAATCTAAACATGACTTATTACACACATAGTAGAACTATGTACAATCCTAGCTATGGGAACTTTGTGACCAATGACACTTTTATTCAAGAGTCATATGATGACATAGATTATGAGATGGATCCTTATCCATGTTATAACATCCTAGATGTTGAACAAAGGCATGACTCTTTAGCATAGTATTTGGTGACTCTACCTCCTTATCCAAACCAAGAATTAGAGTAAACACATCAATACCTTTCTCAAATGATTCCTAACATTGAATAGAACCAATAACAAGAGCCATATTATGATATGACACCCACACAAACTAGTTGTGACCCATAGTTATTTGAACATCATTTGTTGGAAAAAAAATACTAAGTAATAGTTAGTGTTGTGGAAGTACGAGCCAAGTTTCCTCCATACCTCCCACAAGAAATTTTGAGTAGTTTGATTAGAACTCTTAGTAATGCACTGTGAATTCAACCATTTGAATGTGAATCTACTAGTTATAATCAAGATTTGGTCTAAATACCATAATAAGACCAAAATGCACTTATTAAAGGAAAAGGTATTATAGATGAACAAATGGAATAGGTACAATAGACATACAAACCTATCTCAACCTATCTCATAAATTCAATGCAATGTTTGTTTCTAACACATCACTTATTAAGATAGCTCCATCAATAGGTAAAAAATAGATGCCTTAGTGTTGGAAATATTATCATTGATGTCAAAGGTCTAGCATTTTTGGTGAGAAAGGCCCCATTGCATTTAATTATATTTGTAATAGATATATCTTGACTAATGTGAGTTAATATTTATTTAATATTAATGAATACATTTTTGGTTGCATATGAGACAAAAGAAGGGCCCATGGAGAAGTCAAAAAGCCACGGGGTAAAGACAAAATAAGGATGGGACACATTTTCCCATGAAGAGTCATCTTGGGGAATTCCAAGAGTCACCAAGTGAAGACAAAAGAGGAAGGGCACAATTTATCATGAAGGGACACTCTAAGGAATATGAAAAGTCACCAAAGATAAGGACAAAAGTGGGAAGGACGTTTTTGGTCATGAAGGGTCACCACATGAATTTTCAAAGGCAAGAATATGAAGGGTCATACAAGTTTGGTGCCATTTTCCATGAGTATTGAAGGGTCACAAAGGGGAAAGGCCAAAGATCATTTGGAAAGCTATAAATAAAGGCTTGAGAAGCCATTTGTTATATGAGAGATAGAGGTTGATTTGATATTTTAATATCTAGCTTAGAAGAGCAATTGTGAGAGATGAATATGATTTGTATTTGTTATATCTATCTTAGAAGAGCAAAGGTGAGAGAGAGGAAAGAGATGTTGTATTGAAATATCATTTGTTGAGATAACAAAATTGAGAGATAGGTGTGTGGTATACACAAAGGGGTTAGTGCTCCTATGGGTTGGTGCTCACGAATAGTAGCTGGGTTGGTGCTCGACAAAGGGGTTTGGTGTTCCTATGGTTTGGTGCTCATGAATAGTAGCTAGGTTGGTGCTCGGCAAAGGAGTTTGGTGCTCCTACAAGTTTGTGCTTGTGAATATTATTTGGGTTGGTGCTCATTTATATACTTGAGATTATTCTCTATGATTTTTCCCACATTGGATTTCCATGTTATATCTGGTGTCTCTCTCTATCTTGTGTGGTGTTTATTTTTTGTGTTTTATTGCATATCTTAAATATTTGATTAAGTATATTTTGGTTAAAGGAAAGTTGTATTAGATATATGATACAATTATTCACCCCCTCTCATTATATCCTGTGCTTAACAATTGGTATCAGAGCAGGTTCCTTTTTGAAAAAGTTTTACAGCTTGAAGGTAGATTAGGAAAGCACAAGATGGCAATAGATAAAGGTGCCTCTACAAGTAAAAGAATAATTGATCAAGAAGAAGAAAAGGAAGCCAAATTGAATATGGGAGGAGAACTCATGTGTGCCCTAGAAGAGTTGAAATTTGTTGAAAAGAAAAATCAAAGATTGAAGCATCAAGTCGAGAAAAATGAAAAGGAGTCAAAAGAGATAATTGAAGATCTCCAAGCACACTTTGAAGAAGCCAAGAAAAATGAAGAAGATCTAATAGCATAGTTGGAAATATCAAGAAAATAATGTGAAAGGTATGTTATTGTAATTGCTTCTTTAAAAGAGGAGATTAAGAAAGCAGTCAATAATAAAATAGTCAATGATTAAAAATTTGAGAATATCACTAATATGATGAATAAGATATTAGAAAGCCAAAAGGAAATATTAGATAAGACAAGTATCAGTTTTGAAAAGAATTAGAGTTATGTTGAAGCTCTTACAAATAAAGAAATAAGGAGGGAATATATTTTGAAGAAACTTTTGCACCAATAGCAAGGTTAGAGGCTATTAGAATGTTTCTTGCATATGCAATATTTAAAAATTTCAAAGTGTTTCAAATGGATGTCAAATCTACCTTCCTAAATGGGAATCTTAAAGAAGAGGTCTACATTGAGTAGCCTGAGGGGTTTATTCTCTCGAATATTAGTAATCATGTATGCAGATTGAAGAAAGCATTGTATGGATTAAAACAAGCTCTTAGAGCTTGGTATGCAAGACTTGATAAGTACCTGCAAGATCAAGGATTCAAGGGAGGATTTACTAATAGTAATATTTAAATCAAAATAGAAGGTGAGCATCAATTGATTGTTGTGGTATATGTTGATGATATCATTTTTGGAGGAAATATTGAAAAGATGACAAAAGAATTTTTTGATAGAATGCAAAAAGAATTTGAGATGTCTATGCTTGGAGAGTTATCATTTTTTTAGGATTACAAATATTTCAATCAAATAAAGGAATTTTTATATCTCAAAGTAAATATGCCAAGGAAATGTTGAAAAAATTTGGTTTTGAGGATTGTGTACCAGTTGGCACACCTATGTGTATAGGAAATAAAGTGAGCAAGGATGTAGATTCACCTGTTATAGATCAATCTTTGTATAGATCTATGATTGGTAGTCTTTTATATTTGATAGCATCGAGACCAGACATCATGCATGCAGTAGGTATGGTTGCAAGATATCAGTCATCTCTAAGAGATAGTCATGTTTAGTTGGTGAAAAGAATATTTAGATATATCAAGGGGACATTAGATTATGGATTATGGTATCCCACAGGTAAATATTTCACTTTAGTTGATTATACAGATTTAGGTTGGGCAGGGTGCTTAGATGATAGAAAGAGTACAAGTGGAGGAGCTTTCTTCCTTGGTGATAGCTTAGTATCATGGCTAACCAAGAAGCACAACTCAGTATCACTTTCTACAGCTGAAGTAGAATATATTTTAGTAGTATTGTGTTGTACTCAAGTGCTTTGGATGAAGCAAACTTTGGAAGATATCAAGGTAAAGTATGATGAACCTATTTCCATTTCTTGTGATAACACAAGTGCTATAAATATTTTGAAGAATATAATAATGCATTTAAGAACAAAACATATTCCCATTAGATATCACTTCTTGATAGAGCAGGTTGCAGATCAATAGGTTAAGATGGAATATATTAGTACTATAGAGCAGATTGTAGATATTTTCACAAAGGCACTACCAAAAGACACATTTGAGTATCTGTGAGAGAAGTTGGGAGTAATTTCCTTTACTTCCTACCATTGAGGTTCAACATCATTTGAGGGGGAGCTAAGTTTTAGCTCCAGGTAGGCCCTTTTCCATTGATGTCAAAGGGGAGAATAACAGGTATAGGTACATGTGCAAAAAATAGGTACAAAGAATAGGTATAGGTTGTTACAGTAAGGGGGAGTTACTATATGTTTTCAGATGATAGTATGTGTAGGTGACATTATGTGGCAGTTTTAGGATTGAGGTTGCCATCAATGACAAAGGGGGAGTTGTTGGAAATATTGTCATTGATGTCAAAGGTCTAGCATTTTTGGTGATAAAGGCCCCATTTCATTTAATGATATTTGTAATAAATATATCTTGGCTAATGTGATTTAATATTTATTTAATATTAATGAATACATTTTTGGTTGCATATGAGACAAAAGAAGGGCCCATGGAGAAGTCAAAGAGCCATAGGGTAAATACAAAAGAAGGATGGGACACATTTTCCCATGAAGAGTCATCTTGGGGAATTCCAAGAGTCACCAAGTGAAGACAAAAGAGGAAGGGTGCAATTTCTCATGAAGGGACACTATGAGAAATACAAAAAGTCACCAAAGATAAGGACAAAAGTGGGAAGTACGTTTTTGGTCATGAAGGGTCACCACATGACTTTTCAAAGGCAAGAATATGAAGGGTCATACAAGTTTGGCACCATTTTTCATGAGGATTGAAGGGTCACAAAGGGGGAAGGCCAAAGGTCATTTGGAAAGCTATAAATAAAGGTTTGAGAAGCCATTTGTAATATAATGGATAGAGGTTGATTTGATATTGTAATATCTAGCTTAGAAGAGCAATTGTGAGAGATGAATATGATTTGTATTTGTTATATCTAGCTTAGAAGAGTAAAGGTGAGAGAGAAGAAAGATATGTTATATTGAACTATCATTTGTTGAGATAGCAACATTGAGAGATAGGTGTGTGGTATACACAAAGGGGTTGGTGCTCCTTTGGGTTGGTGCTCATGAATAATAGCTGGGTTGGTACTTGGCAAAGGGGTTTGGTGCTCATGTGGGTTGGTGCTGATGAATAGTAGCTGGGTTGGTACTCAGCAAAGGGGTTTGGTGCTCCTGCAAGTTTGTGCTTGCGAATATTGTTTGGGTTGGTGCTCATTCATATACTTGAGATTATTATCCATGGTTTTTCCCACATTGGGTTTCCACGTTATATCTAGTGTTTCTCTCTACTTTGTGTGGTGTTTATTGTTTGAGTTTTATTGCATATCTTGAATATTTGATTAAGTGGATTTTGGTTAAAGGAAAGTTTTATTAGATATATGATATACTAATTCAGCCCCCCTCTCAGTATATCTTGTGTTTAACACTTAGGATATACAAGCCAAAGTATAAACCCTTTTAGCCAAAGCATGTTGGTTCATGATATATATAATTTTTATATTTTGATAGATCATATTTTTCAAACAAGGGATACCACTCCAAATTTTGTAGATATCACATAAGTGTAGTATAATTTAAACCAAAGTGGGTCTAACTTACTGACAAGAAAAAATAGTAGATTCCTCTAAATAATGCCACAAGTGGATTAAAACAATAAGGAATAGGTATGCCTATTTATTAAAATCAACAAGCAACTTCCAATCCACAACCAACTACTTCCTTAAATGTGCAACTAGGGAAATAAGCTAACAACAAACCAACTTATCACTACAACAAGTGCAGAACACTATTCCACCTCAATAGGTGATAATGAATATTCCACCACAACAAGCAAAAACTAATGTACCTTATCCATTACAGATGTTTCCTAACCAACAACGTATTCCTATTGGTTAGAAAGTGCCAGTTGGTCAAAAACAACAAGTGTTATTTTAATAATGAATTTTGAATCCATAACAATTTCCAGACTAACACTTGCCAAACTTATAGTTTCCAAACCAACAACAAATGTCACTTAAATAATAAGTGCCACTTTAATAACAAGTATTAAACTAACAATAAGTGTTTAGCCAACAACAAGGTTCTTGTACATAGTAGGTACTAGGTGCTCAGCATTACTTGCTTTTCACCCAATGGATATCACATGTAAAACAAGGATCTAACTATCAACACCTTCAACATTACGGATATAGTCAACAATGTGTTCCTTATATCTAACAAGGTTTAAAAATAGGCAACAAGTTCAATAAGTGCCACTTTAATAAAAAGTACTAACCTAACAATATGTGTTTATCCAACAACAAGGTTTTTATACATAGCAGGTACTAGGTGCTCAACATTAATTGATTTTCACCCAATGGATATTGTATGTACAACAAAGATCCAACTATCAACACCTTCAACATCAGGGATATAATTAGCAATCTATTCCCTATATCTAATAGGGTTTAAAATTAGGAAGCAAGTTCTCTCCCAAGATCAATAACACCAAGACATTATGTAGATTTAAATGCCATTATCATAGCCATAATTCACTAGCCAGGGTTATGTAGCTATACCAAACCAAAATTTGCTTAATAGAAGTGTATTTTATACCATAATATAATCTTAATGCACGTATACAAATACATGGTCATCTATCTAATTCAACCAATATCCAAAAGTATACCTACCTCAGTCAAAGTAATCCACCTTTGACCATGCAACCTCCCCAACAACATGCCACTCTTTCTAATTTCTATATCTAAGAGTTACAATAGTTGAAGGATGCAATTCAACCAATATAGGTTGGAAAATAATGTTAGCATATTATTGTATTTACCTTAGGTTATTTACTAAGGTAATTTATTTTGGTTAGTTTCCTTAACCACTTTGGTTAAGAGGTTAGTTGTTTATTCGGCCTTTGTTATTTCATGCAAGCCGACATAGGTTAGTTTTATTATACCCGTCTCATGCTTCACGGGTATTTCATTTGTTTGCCTATTTAATAGGCCTTCATGCTTAGTTGAACGTGGAATGTGTGCTCTGCTATTCTCAATCTCATTTTCTCTCTGTATTTTATTTAATCTAATATGGTATCAGAGCCTATGGTTTGTAGAACCTAAGTGAAGGTTTGTGGAAGCCAGAGAGAGGTCGGTGTCTTGCCAGGGAGGAGCTTCAGGCGCCCAGTGGAGAGCCGAGGAGAGAGAAAGCATCACGAAATTCGGAAAACTCAACCAGAAGGTCTGAAAATTGCCAGGAAGCATCAGAAGGGTAAATAAGACCAAAAGGAAGCAAAAACAAGCTGTTTTAGAGGCTCAGAAGCCTCTGTTGAATTTATCTGTGTGCTAGGGCACCGTACGGATTCGGCAAAATCAGAAAAATTCATTTCTTCATCTTTTTCAGCGAAACAAAAGTCTAAATTGCAAGTTAAATCAAAACTAAGACACTGGTGAAAACGGTTTGCAATTTGGTTGAGAAACGGGCTCAGAATCTTCGCCTGAAGTTTCAGAGGTAGGCCAATTTTCTGATTGGCTGAATTTTTTTATAAAATTTTTAGCCTAAAGTTTTTAATATTTCAATTATTTTTATTTTTTAATTGAAATAAATCAAAACTTTAGCCAATAAGGGTTATTGGGGACCTACCGCTGACTAATAATCACGGAAGCGTCTGGAAAGCTAAAAATTTTAACGTTTTCTGGGTTTTTTATCTGGATGTCAACGGAGAAAGAATTTTTTAAATCGGAATTGTAGTTTTCCCGATTTAATTGTTTCAGTGGTAGATTTTTTGTGATCTTGCAAACGGTATTGAGTTTGTTGCTGAAAACGGTTAAGGTTGTTCAGTGTCAATATAGAATCAGTTTGTAGAAGGAATTAAATTTTTAAAAAAAAAAAGTCATTATAGTTTTTCCGATTTTATCATTTTCGTGAAAAACTAGGTAAAATGGCTAGTATTCAACACCTGTTACTACCAGATTCTCAGAAATTGACTGGCAAGAACTTTAGTTTGTGGAGTCACAAGGTTTTGACAATATGTGAATATCTGAATATTGATCAAATAGTGCTCGGTAAAGAGCAAAGGCCTGCCACTGCTACCAATGACTATGATAAACGTCATCGTGAAGCTCTCATGTTGTTAAAATTATCAGTAGCAGATAATCTAATCTCAGAGGTCAGAAATGCGACTATAGCATTAGATTTATGGAAAACTTTATCTTCAAAATATCAGGCTTCTGAAGCCGGTAGAGTGTTGTATTTGAAGAATTTGTTGTTTTCCACTAAGATGCAGGAAGGTGGCTCCATTTCTGAGTTTTTATTGCAGATCAAGGACATCAGTGACCAGTTGAAAGCAGTGCAGAAACCTATTGATGAGCAAGATTTGATTGCTCTTGTTATGCAAAATCTTCCACCATCATTTGAGTCATTTGTGGAGTCCTTGCACATGATTGCTGAGATGCAGACTTTGGATTTTGAAACATTGTCTACATTGCTATTGCAAAAGGAGAGACGACAGGAGCATGCAGTGTTGTCTACATCCACTTCCACAGAGAGTGCATTCTTTATTAAGGAAAAGGGTAAGCAGTCTGATAAAAATAGCTATCCATCAGAATCTTCACAAGTAAGTGGTAATAAGAGATCTAAATGGAAATGTTTTTACTGTAAGAAACCTGGTCACCTTAAGAAAGATTGTAGGAAAAGACAACATGATATGGCTAACCCCAGAAAGAAAGCTCATCATGCGAATGTAGCTGAAGGTGAAGGCGAGGAATCACCAAATTTTGCTTTCATGGCTTCCAGTGGTAATTCTGTGGTGGATCGAGCTTGGTACTTTGATTCAGGGGCATCTCGCCATTATACATGCCATAAGGACTGGTATGTGGATTTTGTTGAAGATAACAGTAGTAATGAATCTGTATCTTTAGGAGATGGTACAACATATTTTGTGAAAGGATTTGGTAATGTTCATATAAGTTTTAATGGTACAGTAAATTATACATTCAAGAATGTTAGGTATGTACCGGATATGAACAAAAATCTTCTTTCAATCAGTGAGATCACCTCAAAATCTAATTTTGTTGTAAAATTTCAAGAACAACAATGTTTAGTCACCACTAAAGATAACAAGATTATTGCTGTTGGGATCGGTGAGAAAGGCTTGTATAAGCTTGCAGATCCAATCAAAGCAAAAGAAAGTGCACTTGCAGCAGTTGATAGCACAAGTTCACTATGGCATGAAAGGTATGGGCATTTGAATTTTCAGTATTTGACTACATTGAGTAAGACTAAGATGGTTAACGGGATTCCTTCTATTCGGCATAATCATCATGTATGTACTGGATGTCAGTTGGGGAAGCAAGTTAGACATTCATTTGATGTTGGTAAAGCTTCGAGAGCAAACGGAGTATTGGATTTGGTACATGCAGATTTGCATGGTCCAATGCAGACACCTACCCCTTCTAGTGCCCGTTATTTCCTGTTACTGGTTGATGATTTCTCTAGGAAAAAGTGGGTATACTTTCTAGTAAAGAAATCTGATTGTTTTTCTAACTTTCTTACTTGGAAAGCTATGGTTGAAAAACAGGCAGGACGGCCAGTGAAATCTCTTAGAACTAATAATGGGGGTGAGTTCATCTCAAAACAGTTCAAGGACTTTTGTGCCACTGAAGGCATACACAGACAATACACTACACCTTACACTCCACAGCAAAATGGAGTTGTGGAAAGGCGTAATAGGACGGTGATGGACATGGCTCGTTGTATGGTCCAAAGCAGAAATGTCCCATACAAGTATTGGGCAGAGGCAGTGAATACAGCAGTATACATCCTCAACAGAAGTCCTACAAAAGCTTTGGAGAATTTGACTCCAGAGGAGGCTTGGTCAGGTCGAACTCCAGATGTAAGTGATTTTAGAATTTTTGGTTGTGTAGCTTTTGCAGTTATTCCTAGTCAAAAGAGAAAAAATTTGGATGCAAAAAGCAAAACATACATGTTTGTTGGATACAGTGATCAGTCAAAGGCCTAAAGATTACTTGATGTTTCTACTAACAAAGTTGTGGTAAATAGAGATGTCATAGTAAATGAACAAATGCCATACTTCACAACAACTGGTCAAGTTTCAGATATTGAGTCATTGTTATCTAATGATTCCATTATTAGTCATAATGTGAAAAATGAGCAGGATTCTTGTTCATCAGTGGAATCACATTCCAGGGAGGGAATTGATACAGGTCATTGTGATGTTCCAGCAACACAACCAAAGAAGCCAAAGTGGTATACTGCCACAATTGAAGCACTAAAAGAAGGAGACTTGCCACAAGATGTGGAAAGTAGAAGACTGAGATCGGGAAAGCAGTTTGGTAATAGAGGTGAGCATGTTAATCTTGCTCTAACAATTGATGTTTCACAAGTTTTTGAGCCTAATTCTTTTTCAGAGGCTAAAGGGAAGTCTGAGTGGGAATCAGCTATGCAATTGGAATATGATTCCTTGATGAAAAATAATACTTGGAAGTTAATGGAACTACCACCAGGAAAGAAATCCATCGGTTGTAAGTGGATTTATAAGGTAAAATACAAAGCAGATGGTTCCTTGGACAAACACAAAGCCAGACTTGTTGCAAAAGGTTATGCACAAGAGGAAGGGGTTGATTATGAGGAGACTTTTGCTCTAACCACCAAGATGGTAACTTTTCGTTTGATTATTGCTATTGCTGCTCAGTTTGGATGGCAGGTGCACCAAATGGATGTAAAGAGTGCTTTCTTGAATGGAGATCTAGAGGAGGAAGTCTACATGGTTCAGCCACAGGGTTTTCAGGTTCCTGGTAAGGAACATCTTGTTTGCAGGTTGATCAAGTCCTTGTATGGACTTAAGCAGGCTCCTCGAGCTTGGTATACAAAAATAGACTCATATCTTAGGGAGTCAGGTTTCAAAAGGTGTAACTCGGAACCAACTCTCTATGTAAAGGTGTCTGGTGATGATATCTTGATTCTCATTATATATGTTGATGATATAGCCATCACTGGGAGTAGTACTAGTCTCATTCAGCAAATGAAAGCTGATGTTTGTTGTACTTTTGACATGACAGACTTAGGACTACTAAAATACTGTTTAGGTGTTGAGTTTTGGCAAAGTGGTAATACTATATTTGTGTCACAGAATAAGTATGCCAGTTCATTGCTAGAAAGGTTTAGAATGATGGATTGTAATCCAACTCACACACCTATGGAAACAGGAGCTAAAATTTCAACAAACACTGATTCACCTCCGGTCAATGAAACAGTGTATCGGCAGCTAGTGGGTAGTCTCATTTACCTCACTACCACTAGACCGGATATTTGTTTTGCAGTGAGTTTTCTATCTCGCTTCATGTCTAAACCACAGGAAGTCCATTGGTTAGCTGCAAAATGAGTATTAAGATATGTTAAAGGTACTCTTGACTTTGGCATACTGTATAAGAAGTCTGTAGATTTTGAACTTTTAGGATATTCTGATTCTGATTGGGCAGGTTCAGTTGATTCAAGAAAATCTACAACAGGGTATGTTTTCACTTTTGGTTCAGGAGTTTTCTCATGGCAGAGCAAACTACAAACTACAGTAGCATTATCTTCAACAGAAGCAGAGTATAAAGCTGTGGTTAGTGCAGGTTGTGAAACCATGTGGATAAAGAAAATTTTGGAGGATCTTCAGTTTGAGTCATCAAAGCCTACTCCAATTTTTTGTGACAACCAAAGTGTTTTGAAGATGGTGAAGAATCCAGTATTTCATGCCAGGACCAAACACATTGAGGTTCACCATCATTACATCCGACAGTTGGTTACAAATGAAGACATCAGTCTCTTCTACTGCCCCACTGCAGAGCAGCCAGCTGATATAATGACCAAACCACTTGGTACAGACAAGTTCATAAAATTTAGAGATAAACTTGGTCTTGTTTCTGGTTTAGTCATTAAGGGAGGGTGTTAGCATATTATTGTATTTACCTTAGGTTATTTACTAAGGTAATTTATTTTGGTTAGTTTCCTTAACCACTTTGGTTAAGAGGTTAGTTGTTTATTCGGCCTTTGTTATTTCATGCAAGCCGACATAGGTTAGTTTTATTATACCCGTCTCATGCTTCACGGGTATTTCATTTGTTTGCCTATTTAATAGGCCTTCATGCTTAGTTGAACGTGGAATGTGTGCTCTGCTATTCTCAATCTCATTTTCTCTCTGTATTTTATTTAATCTAATAAATAAATGAAAAAATTCATACTAGAATAAATATTCTCTTACCCATTTAAACTAGAGTATTTACAAATATAATTTCCACCAGGTTATGAGTCACATAAATTTGACAAATATAAAGGCAAAGCTAACCCTAGAGAGCATTTGAAGGAATTATTTTTTGCCTACCAAATGATGGCCTATAGTGGTATACACTTGATTCTACTCTTCCCAAGGATTTTCTCTAGACAAGCTTTGGAATAGTCATTAAAATTACCAAATAACTATGTACCTAACTTTGATGATCTCTCAGAGAAGTTTGTACAATAGTTTTCATACAATCACAAGCACAAAATTACTATTATGGATCTAGGCCAAGCTAAACACAAGACTAGTGAAATTTTCTTTACATACTTGCAATGTTGGAGAGCCCTACCTAGTAAGCCATTTTACACATAATTTGTTGGATAAATATTTGGCCATAATATTTACCACGAGCTTACACAATGAGATATCCTACAATCTCAAGCTATAGTGTGCTCATACATTCAACAAGGTCATAACAAAAAGAATCTAGATTGAGAAAGATCTTATCAACAAAGGCATCATCAATCTATCTTCTTCCAATCAAAACCAAAACTAGAATCAAGGCTATAATCATAATTAGATCCAAACTCAAATATTGGCTTTAACTCCACCTCAAGTCAACAATAATGATAGACTTAAACCCTAAAATTTCAATAAGAATATTATTATAAATGGGATTACTGAATCATGCTATGTTCATATGGTGTAAATACTAGTTATCCATATACATCCACCCACTAAACAAACACTTCCTCCATACATTCAACTAGGATTTCCAAAAAACCAATTATAATCCCCTGCTCTAAGGAGAAGACCACTCATTGCCCAAAAATTCAATGACCTTGGTGAGCCCATTATGTTTAGGTATCATAGATTGGTTCAAAAAAATATGATCAATTAGACTATACCAAAGCCATTTCCTAAAGATACTCATTTTCCCAATTAATACAAGGAACATGAATTTTGTAAGCACCACTGTGTTAGATGACATTCCATAAGACGGTGTATGTAACTCAAATATATGATTAAGAACATGCTAGAAAACAAAGAGATAGAAAGAGATACCCATGCCCCTAAAAATAATCATAACTTAGGTATATACTAGAAACCATTTCCCCAACATAATAATAATAACCAACAATAATACTAATAATAGAAATAACAACAACAGAGAACTCAACCACAAAATCAACAACAATAATGTCAACCACAATAACAATAGTAGAATGAATATAACCAAGGATAAAAAGATCAAACCAACTAAGAATGTCATCATGTTGTTGCATATACCTACAAAAATGTTTTAGGACACATTTTAAGTGGTAATGTTTCCACCATCACTATCAACCCTAGACCAACTACAAATAGACTTGGAGTTTTGCATAAAAATGCCTATTGGCCAAAAAATATAAATCAACCTCCCTATGTTGGTGATTCTTTTATAGGCCATGTTAATAATAAGGCACCATACTATCCAAGAATCATCATTCCAAGCCCTACCTACCAAGCCAACTATCAAATGTAGGTTCTAGATTGAGATTGCATAATATCAACTCAATAAACTAGAGTCACTATTAGAGGACCACAACCAAATACTAAAAATGAGCCTAATCCACCTTTTATTCCTATCATAAATACACCAACTTACAAAATTGAGGGAAAATTTTATTATATTTTGGAACAACTGAAGAAAACACCTTTACACATCTCCATCATGGATTTTTTTTACATGTATACCATCCACAAAGGCATCTTGAATAAGTATTTAAACCAATCCCTTGTGCCAAATGATATCACTCAAGATAAATTCAAAGCCATGGTTGGGCACTTCACCCCTAGCCAATGTCTCACCTTTCACCAAAGTGATATGTCTTCTTTGGGCCCTATACATAATAACCCATTTTACATTAAAGTTGGTATAACAAACCATAGAGTTAAACATGTCCTTTGAGACAATGGTTTGAGTCTCAACATTATGTCTCTAAAGTTCATAAAACACCTTGGATATATAGTAGTTGACTTGTAGCTAGATACCATCACTATTGAGGCATATGATAATGAAGAAAGGGAATTTTAAGGTACTATTACCTTTCTAGTAATCATTAGACCATTGAACAATGATAATTTGTGCCATGTTTTAGATCTGGAATCATTTTATAATTTGTTATTGGGCTAACCCTTGATCCATGAAATCAGGTCCATACCTTATACATTGCATTAGTGTATAAAATTTCCACACTCAAGAATGAAAGTGATTATACTTGTTCGTCCTTAGCCATATTAGTATTGTAAATGCCTTGATTCCAAGTATATTTATTGTAATGATTAGATTGGCATGAATCTTATGCTTAAATAATATAGTGACAAATCTAAAAAAGGAAAATATGTTGAATTAGGTCCAAAAGCTAATTACATTGACCTAGATAGCTTAGCCTCCACTTTAACCATGTCTCCACCAAAATTTTCCCATCACTTTTAGGTCATTAACAAATATATTGGAGAATATATCACCCTTAATGCATTCCATATTTCCAAATTACCTAAAAATCCAAAATATTATGGTATACCTATGGCCAATACTACCCGTATGGCATGAGACAACAAAGGAAAATATTAGCTGAACAAGCCCATTGTTTTAAAATTGGCCTCTAGCCTAAAACATGACCCCTTAGTAGAAGATGATTCATGACTCTACATTGATGAGTAAGTTAAATGTTACCAAAGCATGATGTATCATATTATCAATTAAATTATGTATCACATAGATTATGAAAAGAGAGGCCTCGGGTTACATCAATAACTAAAAGAAAAATAAAATCAAACATCGAGGTCTGAAAGTGAAAACCTTTTTGGGGTGATTTATGACTAGGCAAAATTAAATATAAATGCAAGGCTCTTGATGAAAACTAGTTTATGGTTTCATTATATGGGGATATTCACCCCTCTTCTAATGAAGCACAGGAGACCTTTAGTCCAAAGTCTATGTATGAATCATAAATCAATACTGAGGAGTGGTAAGATTTTTCATAGATTATTTAAGAATGCCTTGAGGCATTTGTATCATGGTTGATGCCAACATTATAAAATTTTGATTTGTCTTGCTTATAAGAATTTGAAGAGTCTATCCATCTGAAGGACTTTTTCATCGCCAATCAATTCAACTCCTTGCCATTTATTCTAGATGATGGTTCTACACTTCTAGTGTAGGGAACTTCAAAGGTAAATATTGAGACTCCAAAATACCTAAAGTGGATTAAACTAGGCACATCCCTCACTAAGGAGTGTGAATATTTTACATCCCTTCTGAGGGAATTTATTGACATATTTTTATGGGCCTATTTAGACATGCTAGGTTTTGACCTTGTCTTGGTTAGACTCCATCTTGTTTTACGTCTTGATGCCAAGATTTTTAAATAGAATTTCTATAAGATGCACCCTCACATTTTTTTGTTAGTAAATAAAGAGTTGGAAAAACTCTTAGACACAAAATTCATAAGTCTAATTGATTATTCATAATGTATTCTAGACATTATGCTAGTATGTAAAAAGCTATAAGGTATCAAAATTTGTACTAATTTTAGAGACATCAACAAAGCCTTCCCAAAAGATGACTTTTCCCTACCTATGACATGATAGTCAAATCCATGCCTGGATATGAAATGTTCTCTCTAATGGATGGATGTTTAGGGTATAATAAGATCATGATAGCACTAGAAGATTAGCACAAGACAACATTAAACATTCCATGGGGAAATTTTTATTATCATGTGATGTTGTCTAGACTTAAGAGTGCTAGAAGCACTTACCAAAGAGCTATGTTAGTGATTTTTCATCACATGATGCATGACATAATTAAGGATTAGGTCAATGATATTTTGGGTAAATCAAAGACCCATGTTGATTACCCATCCATGTTATGAATAATATTTGAGATACTTCATGAGTACAGGATTAGGCTTAATCTAAAGAAATATGTATTTGGCATCAATTTTGGCAAACTTTTAGACTTCATAATCTCTTTTAGAGGCATTAAATTTGACCCAACCAAAGTTTGTGAAATTATAAAAATGCCACAACCCTCTACTTTGAATCATCTCCTAGTTTCCAGGGAAAGATTCAATCTATCAGACACTTCATCTCACAATTAGCCAATAAATGCCATCCATTTACATTTTTTTGAAGAAAGGTGTTGCATTCTCCTAAAATGAAGAAAGCCAAAAAGCATCAGATCAACCTAAATAATATCTTACCAACCCACTTATTTTGTTAACACCAATGCTAAATAAGCCATTAATTCTATACCTATCAACAATTGAGAATGCCCTAGGGGTACTTGTAGCATAACATGATGAATATGGAAAGGTGCATGCCATGTATTATCTAAGTCAAACATTGGTCACATATGAGCATAGCTATATGCTGATTGAAAAAGCTTATTTAGCAATGGTGTTTGTGGCCCAAAAATTGCATCATTATATGTTAAACAACAAGACCATTATTATTTCCAAAGTAGATCCACTCAAGTATCTACTTTTCAAATCAGCTTTACAGGGTTGTATGGCAAAATGGATTATGTTATTGAGTGAATTTGAAATTTAATATGCCCATCAAAAGGCCATAAAGGGGAAAGTACTCATAGATCAACTTTTTGAAGCTCCTCTTCAATATAATCAACCTCTTACATTTGAATTTCTAGACGAGACCATCATGATTATTGAAGAAGAAGATGTACCCCTTGAGGCTAAACAATTAAAGATATGGTTTGATGGATCATTCAAAAATTAAGTATGAGGCTGGAATATTATTTTTTATGCCACAATGGGATCTCATTCCTAATTTATTTTATATTGTACTTCCATGTACCAAAAACTTAGATGAGTGTGAAGATCTCATTGTAGGGCTTTGCCATGTATTTCAATGGAACATTTAACATTTACTAATGTATGTTGATTATTACCTAATCATCAATCAAAACACATATCCGTATAATACCAGGGATAATAAATTTGTACCCTATAAAAGTATGGTCGATACTCTCAAGCAGTAGATTGACAACATCTAATTTGAAATAATAACTTAGGCCAATAACATAAAAGATGATGTTATGGCCACTATTGGATCCATGATCCAAATCATGGACAAAGCTAGGGGTTATCAATATCTTGTTAAACATCTCTTAGCATCAACACATGAATAATGAGTTATTGAGATGGTTTGTGACATTTATGGTCCCATGTATCCCTTGTACTTAAACATATATGCCTATCTTCAAAACTAAACCATGCCTCCAAATTTATCATGTAAAAATAAAAATCCTTCACCCAAAAAGTCTCTCATTACACTCCACATGGACCAACCTTGTATGACATAAGCTATGATGGAACTCTACTTCATTTTTTATCTTTGATAGAATTTAGACTAGCGTTGAGGGAAGTCCACAAAGGAGTGTGTGGAGACCACATCAGTAGGGAAATCTTAGCCCAAATTTTACTTTGTAATGGTTATCACTAATCAACAATGGAAGTAGATGTAATGGCATATGTAAATATTTGTGTCAAATGTCATAAGAATGCCAATATACTCCATGTTCCATCCAAGACACTCAAATCATTGATAACACCATGGTCATTCTCATTATGGGGACTCGACCTTGTTGAGAAGATCAATCCCACATCTTTATATGGCCATAAACATGTATTGATTTCTATCAAATAATTCAATAAGTGGTTATATTCCATTCCCCTCACTTATGTCACTGATAAGAAGATCTCTAAGTTCATATTTAAATATCTCATTTGCCACTATGGCATCCTCTCTGACATCATATCTGATAATGATGAATCATTTAAGAATAAAGATGTGAAAGCATTTAGTTATCAATACCAAATCAAACAAAATTTATCTACTGCTTATTATCTGTAAGGTAATGGCCAAGCTGAGGCTTGTAATAAAATCATTATTAACATTCTTAAGAATATTTTCAATGACATTGGTCATAATTGACACTTAAAACTATTTAACATTGTTTGGGCATACCATACCACATTATATATTTGAACAAAAAATATACCTTATTCACTTATTTATGGAACTAAATCCATTTTTCTCATTGAGCTCGAGTTTCCTTCTCTCCAAATTTCATTATAGCACATCATTGATGACAAAGACTACATAGTGGTTCACTTGAAACAACCAAACTTATTTGATGGTAAATATTTGGTTGTCATAAATAATCTTTAGGGTTATCAAAACTAACTCAAAGGCCAATACAATATATGCATTAAGCGTCATGAATTCAATCTTGGTGACCTTGTACTAAAAGAGAATAAGAAGAATGACAATGTTGAAACCAATAAAAAAAGAAAGTTATAACCAAACTAGTTAGGACCCTATATAGTCATTTCCAACTATAATTATGGAGCATACATGATCGCTTCACCAGAGGGAGATGAACTTGATGAACCAATGAACATAATGCATCCCAAAAATTTCTATGCTTGAGGGATTCAAATTATCATCTACAAGGATCATCTAAGTTATGCCACATTATACCTATTCTTTGTATTATAACCCTTTCCATTCTACCATACCCTATAACCCTTAATTAGCCATTTATTTTTACCTAACCCCACTTATCATGTTTGGCCTTAGTTTTTATTCATTTTACTTCAATCACATTCAATTTTTACGATAAAATATATTCCAGTAGTTGTTTCAAAATTACATGATTGAATGGAAGTATATTAAAGTAGTGTAAAAGTGGTCCTGGCAATTGCATCCTTCATTTATTTTTACATTTGATTTGTCCCACTGATTATAACTACTTTTATGCAAATTAATGTCTCGCCTTACACTACTAATTATAACCACCTATGGAAAAATTAATACCACTGACCCTTTATCATTACTTCTTAATTATAACTAGCTATGGACAAACTAGGGATAACACTTTTACCATGCATTGTTGTATCACCTTGCCATTACTATTATCATTTGCCTTGCCATTTTCATTTTACTTGAATTTTCTGATACTTAATTGGATGCCTTTTGTGTAGGCAAAAATATAATGACTTGAGGTCTTGTGGGACTATGTAAGTAATACTCGGTTAATGTTGAGGTTAGGTCAATCACCCCTTTTCCATGTTCTCATCATTTTGTGAGATTAAACCATGTTAGATCTCATAATTCTTAATGAAGTTGAGATATCAAAAACACCAAAAATATTGGAATCATTTCACGCCCTTTTGATTAAGTGGAACTATAATGACTTGAGGTCTTAACAAGACTCTATAGGAAGTGTTTGATTCATGTTAAGGTCAGCTCACTCACCCTTTTTTCCATGCTTTTACCATTTTACAAATAATTTAAGTTGAATGCTATTGCCATTTTATGAGAAACCCAAGCCACACTCTCACCATTTTTTGAGTTGGACTAATATGTGTCTCATAATTCTTGATTGAGTTGAGATGTATAGAAAATTCCAAAAAAGCATTTTAAATAGTTTCAAAACCCCTAAAAATTTGTAAATATTTAGAAAATCCTAAAAATCAAAAAATTATGAAAATTGTCTTAGAATTTCCACATGAGATATAATTCTATCAATTTTTTTGGAGATGGGACATCTTATCTATTTATTTTATTTATAGACCATCTTGGACTTTTTATTCCCATTATTAGGAAAACTACACCAATTTGAGGTCCGCATGGACTATGTAGGCAACCCCTAGATACATGGGTTATCTTAGGTTAGCTTGACCATACTTCCTTTTCTTTTTTAACCACTTTTTTGCCTGAATTATCCTAAGTCCCCTAACTATCTCACGAGTAACCACTTGTCATTTAGTTTTCCTATACTTATCAGCATTAAGCCTTACACTCTTACCATTTTGAGAGCATTTTTAAGTTTGATGCTCTCATTGTTTTATGAGTTAATTCACATTCCAAGCCTTAGATGTAGTAGACCCTATGAATTACAAATATACTTCATTAGTGGGTACTCATCTCTTGACTTTTAGTGTGATTTTAATTTTAACCATACTCTCACACTTTATGATTTATTTGTGTTGACATTTTCATGATTTTGGAATGCCATCCCTTCTCTTCTCATGCACTCATTGTTTTGTGAGGTCATTCTTAATTTACTCTACACGTCAATCATGTTTTCTTCTCATCCTATTTATTTTATCCCATATCTTAGGAGAACTACATTTGGCCTAAAGTTTATGTTGGATGTCATGTCCATAGAACTCTGTAGGTAAAATCCACTTGCCTAGTGAATTTAGAGTTAGTTGGGCTGCTACTTCCTTTCCTTTTATTACCCCCATTTGTTTATCATCATGTTTATGTTGTTATCTCCTTTTACTTAGGAGCAATGTTTTTCATCTTATTTATGACATTGTTTCCATATCCTAGGGACAACCATAAGCCTTTTGTTCTTATGTTGTGTTACTAGTGTTGTTGCTACCTAGCTTAGGGGTCACCCTATCACTAAGAGTAACACCTTTATTACACATACACAGGCAATTTGTTTTTTGTTTGCACTAACATTGTGATTAAAAATTATTTTTACATTATTGTTTTTTTTTTGTTTTTATGTGTTTAGAATAGTTTATTTATTTCATTTTTCTTTGTTTTGAATTGTTTAGTTGTTATTTTGTTTTTTTCACTTTGTTTATTTATTGGTATTTTATTTGTTTTAGTTTGTTTCTATTTTGTTTGTTTGTTATGATTTGTTTCTTGGTTACCATAAGATTATTAAATTTAGTCTACAATTAAGTATTAATTATCCATATCATATACTCTGGCCATGATTTTTTTATTTAGTCTTACACTTGATTTATTTGTTATATTTACACTTGGGATTAAATTTTTCAAATCTTATTCCTCGATTGTATATATTTACATTTAAATTAAGTTTTCCATGCTTAGGATATACATTTCCATTTTAGTTATACATAACTATCATGAATAATATCAAAATATAAAATGAAATCATTATCACAAAGTCTTCTAGCAATGCAAATGACATCTCTCCAATATTTCAAAAACCCAACCAAGAACCCTGACAAATGCCTAAATCCATGAGTAATAGACAAGTGAAAAAAATGATTTATTATGTGTTTATATAAATGATCATCTTTGAATAAGCATCCATATAAGTCATACAACATAATCATATGATAATCTCCTAAGAACATCTCATAAAATAACATCTATCCTTTTTGCACCTCCCCCTAAGACCTGTTTAAAAATGTACTTTTTCAACCTATATCTTGTATTTGTTTGAATGTACATTTTTGAACCCACATTTAAGTGAGAAATATGTTTTTATCCTTTTCAATCTCATCATAAATCCATTTTATGTATTCTTGCATTAGTTACCATTATCAATTTACCTCATTACAACAAATTTTATTTATCCTTTTGGGCCTCCCCTTGAGACCCATTTAACAACACAATTTTTCATCCTCTATCCTATTTTTGTTTGAACATGCATATTCTAAATCAAATTTAGGTTGAAAATATGTTGTTATCCTTTGCCATCTCATCAAAAATTTGTTTTATGGATTTTTTGTATTAACTACCTTTGCTAATTTGCCTCATTGTGACAAATTCTATTTATCCTTTTGGGCCTCCCCCTGATACCCATTTAAAAACATAATTTTTCAACCTATATCCCATATTTATTTGAACATGCATCTTTAAACTCTTATTTAGGTTAGAACCATCTTGTTATCTTTTACCATCTCATCATCAATCTGTTCTACATATTTTTTGCATAAGTTACCCTTGCCAATTTACCCCATTGTGATAAATTATTTTTTTGACCAATTTAATGATTATAACCACCTATGGGTAAATCATTACTTTTTCATCACATGCTAGTGATTATAACTAACTATTGTCAAATTATTATTTTTCACTTGCTCCACTTTCCCTTTTTAGGGCAAACGTATTTGTTACTAATTATAACTGCCTTTGGGCGAATCAGTGTAATTTCCTTTCAATTTTTGATTATAATAGTCTTTGAAAAATTTAGTCTTTCCTAATTTTTGTTCCTAATTATAACCAAATTTAGGCAAATTAGTCTTTTTCCTATTTTTTATTCTTGATTATAATTCATTTAGGAAAATCAAATTTTTTTATTTTGGTACTGATTATAACTACCTTTTGGAAAATTAGCATCAATCCTACCACACTACTGTGGCATCCATCCATGCCATTTCTTATAGTCACCTTTGGGGAAACTAGTGTCACACGTTTCTTTATTAATTATAACCACCTTTGAGCAAATCAGTCACTCCACAGTCATTATTGTCTATAACAACCTTTAGGAAATTCATTAATCCCACCCCTATTTCCATTTAGATCATGTCATTTTATTAATTTGGAGGGAATGTTCCACAATTCTATTTTTGTTGCTCACTCCCTTAAGGGGGCATCAAGATATTATTGATTGCCCTCTAGGGCATGAACCAATTAGATTAATGACTTTTTCATTCTTTGAAAATACATTAATGTGTTTTTATCTCACAATGCCTTCTCAAATAGGGGCAAACTATAGACACATAGTTTTGACCACTTTCATGCCTAAATTGATATTTAATTGAATTTAAAGAAAATGAAATATTTTAAGCCTAGAAATCACTTGAATTATATAAATTTATCTATGTAAGAGATTTAATTTCCTAGAAACATGATGAGACTATCTTATTTTATGTATTATCCTATATGCATCACTAACCTAGTTCAGTTCTAACCTTAGTCAAATTAAGATCTAGTAATTTGGAATTTTTGGCATGTCAAGATATTAATTCATGACATTTAAAAAAGTTACCAAAATCTAAAAATCACAAAGTAGACTAATTATGTTTCAAATCTTAATTAACTTGCCTAAATAAAAATTCTAAATCAAATTAGTGAATTTCATTCACTAGAAAAAGAATTTTTAGCCAAAAAAGAATTTAAAAGTCAAATGAACTAATAAAGTGATTTATTATCTCATAAATATTAAAAAATATTACTCACATTTCATAAATATATAAAATTAGTTCTCATGCCTCAAAATTATATGTAATTAAGGTGTCAATATTTATTGAGTGCCTTAACCCCACCTAGAGTTAGATTGACTCAACCTAGGCTAATTTAGACTCAACCCAAGTTAGAATTTAACCTAACCTACTAAGGGTTAGAGTTAGTTATTTGATCTATAAATACAAGTGCCCACACTATTATTTAATAAGAGTTTATGTGTAAGGTTATGGAATTTAAACAACTCTAACCATTATCTAAGAGTCCATGGGACCATAAAATTATGGGATCCATGAAGACATGAGATTTTTTGGAGTTTCACAAAGTGTACTTTCAAGCATGGACCTCACGTCACTCTAAATAGTGAGATCCTCTCCACATAACACTACAAAAGGATATTTTCATTGGAGGCTGTAAGCTCAGGGGAATGATTTTGGCCTCTATAATTCTATCACTATAATGGTCCACTCTATTATATATAAATTATATCATAATTAATTGATCGATACAAGAGTGAATGAATAAAAATGTAGTAGTCAGGGGTAGAGCAGAATAGGAGAGAAAAATTTCTAGGATTATATTTTATAATTCATAGATGTGTTAATGTTTTCATTCATTATGAGTTATTCATCTTTCAATAAAAACTAGGTCTCTATTTTTTCTTCCTATAGCCAAGGGAGAAAATTACATTTATTAACAGATATTTGAAACATTAAATTTTATATAGTATTGTTTATTTTCAATTCTAGGTCCATGTGACATGATATTAGTCTCAAAGGGAAGGACTATACCATCCATTTTGCTTTAACCTAGAATTAGTCCATGCTTCATTATCCAATGAAATCACATTCTTTTGCATCCTAAAAAATATATAAATAGTTAGAAAAGTTATCATGAAAGTTTTTTGAATGGACACAATAGGCATAGATCTTCATTAGAGATAGGGTGAGGAAGGTAACAATAGGCATAAATCTTCAATAGTTGAGAAACATATGAGAAAGGTAACAATAGGCATAAATCTTCAATTGAATTATTCTTCAGAGACTAGTGCATCTAAATTAAAATACACTAAATTTCCCAAAGGACCTATTATTCCCTCTATGCCTTCCCCTATTCACAATAGTACTCCATTAAATGGTTTCCTATCTCAACCTTACGAGGTTACAATATTCATGTATAATTTTGTACAACACATGATGACAATATTATTAAAAGAGATCATATTTCCATAGTCCATAAAGTATGGATAAATATTTTAGATAATATTATTATAGAAGATAGATTTGCATTTATATTTTATATAACCTTCTTTATGGTTGAATGACGTCAACAAATATATTGTTTAACACTTTTTCATGGTGAATTTTAAGCCACATGAAATGAAATGGAACTATTTACTTTCATTCAGTGAAAATACATCATGTGAGGGCCAATATCTCATCACCCTGTGAGGTCTAGTATCTTAGTGTTATAATATCCCCAATATAATGATCAGAGGTCCTCAATTGGATTCCTATCTCATCCAATCTTTACAACAATGATGATTCCCATAATTAGAGGGTAGTTATATGAGGAGACTAATATGTCTACAATTGAATTTATACAAGGAATATTTATTTAAAGAGATATATGTATGCAGAAGGGAATCAAAAATTTTATTTTTCTTTCCCTTGGTTAATTCTTTATCAATATAAAAAACAAATTATTCTATAAATATCATATATTGAATGAATTTGGGTATGAAAGTTTTGATTTTATCATCTGTATGTATTCATTTTTACATTGGTTTTGATTGTCTAGTATCAAAAGAACTAAACTCTTCATGCAGGGATGGATCTAGAGGAGTGAGGTCTCAAAATAGTTCAAAAATGTAGTAAAATATTTTAATTGTATTATATACAAGTTTAATTTTGATCCTTGAAAAAATATAATAACAAGTTTTGTGGAAAATACAAGAAACAAAAAAATGTTTGGAAGATGAAAGATAATTTATACACCCCAAACATTGAGGTTATGTTTATCTTTCTACATGGACATACATTTGTGTGATGTCTTAATTGTCTTAACTTTAATCTGTATTCAATATTTGTTTTATTTTTAATTTTTATTCAACCTTCAAACTGAATGATTATAAATTCTTGGTGAGGTAATATTTTGTGATTGTTTAGTCTTTATAAGTTCTAAGATTATGTAGAGATATCATATATGTGGTAAATAAACTATTATAAGAAATATCAGGTTATTTATTCACTTTCTGACCTTTTAGTTATAGGTCTAAGACCAACTATATAAATATTCAAATTACCATCACCACCAGTAAGAACATAATTTATTAGATTTATACTCCTAAAAAAAATAAAATCACAGCGAACCATAGCTATTTGCATATAATTTTGTACTAAAAATAATACATGGTTGAAATAAAAAGAACCTACCTACCTAAAATTAATCCTTTTCTTTGTTGAATTAAAATTAAGAATTAATATAATATGTTAATTTATCTCTACATAATGCTGAGAACAAAAACACATATCAAAGTTATAGCCTTAGGTTTAGGGTAGGCTAAAATATTGTAAGTACCTATAAAAGATCCATGTAATTATTTTATTCCAAGAATGATCTTTATTTGGTTCCAATTTTCCTATTAATTATGTTTTGTCTTACATATTTTATTATGAAATGAATAATGTTTTGCTCCACACCATAACTTCTTTCTTGTTTTAGCTACTGACATTGTAGAATTTTAAATATACATAACTCTAATTTTTATTATTGGCTTAAATTTTGAAAACTTTATGAAACCAATAATAATAATTAACAACTAAATTTATTTTATTATTCTCTTGGATTTTGAATACATTTTGAAATATTATAAACTGTAGTTAGAAACACTCCTCTTAAAAGTAATTGGTACTAGTTACTCTGCCTATGAATTAATTTATGTTGGAGAGAGCTAATTTAGTAATTGTGTGATCTTAAATTCTAGCTTATAATTCACAAGGATAAATTATACATGTAGGTTTCTTTTTTAAAAAGTTAGATGTTACTCTATTTTAGTGGCTTTTTCTCTAAACCTTAAAGGGGACAATACAATGTCTTAATCATGAATTAAAAAAATATAAAAAGTGGCTGTTGCTATTGTTGCTACTACTACTACTACTACTACTACTACTACTACTACTACTACTACTACTACTACTACTACTACTACTACTACTACTACTACTACTACCACTACCACTACCACTACCACTACCACCACCACCACCACTACTACTATTATTTTTATTTTTATTTTTATTTTTATTTTTATTTTTATTTTTTATTTTAATTGTTCTTTAACTAATTTAAAAGCTATTCATTACTTTTCCTAGCATTTGAAATCTTATAGGAGTCCAAAATAAATCAAACATAACATGGTTAACTGAATTTTTTATGCATATCAATTATTCTATATCATTATAAATTAAACTCATTTATTTAACAACTTATGATAGAGAAGAGAAAAATAATCCATGCACTTGTTTAACAAATCATTTTTACTTACTTGTCACAACATGATAATAAGTTGATATAATAGGATGAAGAGATTATTTATTGTCATGCTCTATCTATTCACGTTCACAATGAGTGCATTATGACTATGAGTGGTACATAGGAATACTCAGACTACTCTACTAATATAAAGATATACCATGCCCAATATAAGATTTATCAAACAATTAATCTATACCCAAACTAATACCAATACATATTTACATTCACTAATCTTTTGGTTTACTTGTCTAGTGAGTTTAAATGGGGAATGTTCTCAAAAGGAAGCATTAAATATCAATTGGATCAAAGTGAAATATCACAAGGAGAAATATAAAATAATACCAATAATATGGTCAACTTAACTTGGTCCCTATCCTATTTTTTAGTTATTATTTTTTTGCTTTTTTCAATAATGTTGTCATGCTCATTGATATTATTTTTATCTCCTTCTAGATCTGTCTCAGATTTTGCATCATTTTCTACCCATTTTCTACTTTTTGTAAGTTTTTAAGCCTTTTTATGGGTGAATATTCTGCCATTCCCTTAGTTTTTATAAACTTGTGTTGATTTTGGAAAATAAAATGAATCATGGGTTCCCTTTTTGTGGAAAACTCTACACTCTATCTTTGGATCTTCATCACAATTCCTATCAATATTATAATATTTGTATATTTATGACACGTTGGAGGGACTATTTCCTTATTATACACCTAGTTATAATTCTAATTTATCCTTTGTGACCTTGGTAATTTCCCCTTCCATGGTATCCTCATCTATAACTGCCCTCACCACCTCCTCTATAATCCCCTTGATTATTATTATAATACTAAGGTTGGGTATTTTAAATTTTCAGTTAGGATTGGTATGTTTGGCTAGTGTGTGGTATGTTAGATTTGGTTATGAGTAGCTATGGTGATGGCATTTTTTATAATATTATTGCTCTTTTTTGGATAGTGTCTTCTAGATCCATAAGTACATCTATAATAGGATAATTATGATTATAGTAATTTAATGAACCATAGTTTGTGAAATGCATTATATTATTTGTAGGGGGTTATACTTATATCATCAGCCATAAGTCTTGTGTATGTTGATTATAGATTCTACATATTCTACAGTAAATCCTTTCACTATATATGGCTTGTTGAATTGGTGGTGTCATTCCTACCTATGTTTTTGTTTATCTTATCACCGTTGCTCTTTTTCCATGTCTCTTTGTAGACATTATGTCCTAGAATGGCCCTCCACATACAAAGTGGTACACCATATTCTTGGTTGTAGTGATGTATGCTTATTGTACAGTGCCAAAAAATCATCTCCCTTCATTTATATCTCATGTTTCCAAAAAAGTATTAAAAAAATTCCATCCTTGTTGGTGTGGAGACAAGGAATTAAGATATATATAAACCATTGTATCCTTTATTTTTCATTGAGAGGCTCCTCTAATTTTTTCACTATGGACTCAAACCATTGATCAAAATATTTCACAGATTCCTTATCTCTATAAATTAGTTCCCTCATTTTTATGACCCTCTCTGTTAGTATATCTATGTAGTGAAAATCACCCTTAAATATTTTTTAGACATCAGCCCATGTAGTGGTATGTCTTGAGTATGTCATAATTTACCACTTAAGTGCATAATCTCTTAATGTCCTAGTAAGGTTAAATAACATTATTGTTTCATCATTAATGATATGACTTATCCAATATGATTCTAATACAAATAGATGTTCTTATGTATCCTTTGTGTCTTTATCTAACAATGGTAACTTCATCTTATTATATGTCATTTAATGTTCTAAGATGTTTTACGAGTACCTTCACTAAGATTAGTAGTATTAATCATATGATTGCCTAAGGAACTTGCTCCTACATTACTATCATAATTTTGGTTTTATGTGTCTTTTTACAGTCTAACCAAATTATGGTTATGACCTTTATCTCTTATTAATTATTCTTGAAAGTATATTATTTTTAATACTTCCCCCTAATTCCTTCTTTCATATTTTTTTCTACATCATCTCCAATAAGTATATCTCTTCTAATATATAGATGTACATGTCTATTGTAAAGCATCACGGGGGATGGATATTTTTCCAAAGGGTTCATTTTATCAAGGGACCTCTTATGGTTGGGGTTTTGGGGGTAACATCACTTTATATCTCTTCTTCCTCATATTCTATCTCTAATTGGACTTCTTATTCCATGTTTTCACAAACTAATCCTCTTTATATTAAATTATCTTCTTTGGTTATCTCTGTGTTATATTTATTTATTGTGATTACCAATATTTATCTTTGAATCACCTTTCTCTTGAAAGTTATCATCTATATTTTCTTATATCTATTCTTCTATGTTATTTATAAACATTTCTTACTTATTAATTACTATTGAGATACTTTCTATGGATATTATATCTTCACTTGGTTCTATTATGTAATTAACATCTCCTAAATAATACTCATTTGTTCACTTATTATTATACTAACCTCTAGTCTCCTCCAATGTAGGCCAAACTACTTGTGACCTATTGGTCTTCTGTACCCATGGTTTGGTACAGTTTGGATGTTCCAAATAGTATGGCTAATATTGTTAATAATTATTTCATGTCATTCATCACCTTATCCTTTGTATGATATAAAATTTCTTTTATTCAATTCTTTCACTTTTCTCATCTATGCCTTCCTATGGTGTGAATACTAACTCATCCATTTTTGGCAGAGGGATAGTATTAAGGTTTTCAATATTGAGACTTTCACTTGTCAAGGCCAAATCAAGTTTTTATATTATTTTATTTGTTTCCATCATTATTACCTCTCTTTACTTTTTATGTATCTCTTTTTTAACTTCTAACTGAAATCTCTCATTCTCCATTTTAATCTTCATCTCCTCATTCACCAATTTCTCATTTCTATTTTTAATCTATATTCTTAATACTATCTCTTATCTTCTTAATTAAATTTATTTTACTAGATACTTAATTCCCTAGACCCCTACAACTTTTTTAACCTCTCCCATTTATTTATACCATATATTTAGAGTACTCCCATCTTTTGAGAATTCCCCCTTCTTTTTTCATGCCATCACTTAGGTGCCTAGCCCTAAAAGAACTTTTTACCCCCTCTTAATCTCCCTCTCTCCATAAGCAAATTATGGATGAGGAATGGTAATTTATTGAGAAAAAATTTCCATTCTCATTCAACAAACTCAGCTTTCTTAGCATTGAAGATTTCCAAACATATATAGCCCAAACTATGATGATTGAATCAAGAGTCATCTCAAACCAGTGATCTATATCCTATGTCAATGATGTATCAAGGTGCTAGAGTGCATTAAGATTTTTTTAAATTAAATTGAATAAATATTTTATTATGAATGTGGAACCCTTTCATGTATTTGTCTTACCATAATATCGAAGGTCATAACAGTTTTGCAAAAGTGACCCAAAATTCTTCTTCCTATGGTTGAAAGAATGTTGCCTTGACTTTTGGTAATGATTCACCTATTATTTTAACTTCTATGTGAATTTTGGTTTTTTATTTCTTCTCATTAATATTGTATTTATATTAACATAAGCTTTCAAAACTCTAAAGGATACTTCCCCCTAGAAATTAGTCTACTAAATTTCATGTGGCACCATGAAATGTTGACATAAAACATGAAGCTATTGGTTGCAAATGTTTTTATGTTAAATAAGTTAACTTTAGTGAGACTAATGTATCACAAGGATTAGTATTTGTTATATTCCATATTATTCACTAAAAAAGTATTTCCTATATTCATTTTAACACATGCACAATATATAGAACATAGTATCTCCTAATTTAACTCTTTTCTTTTATATATATTATTATAATCATTGAATACAAATGTTCATATGTTGTTAAATCCTGATTCCTTGCTAAGAAAATTTACTTGATTATCTATGGATATTTATAGTTATCAATTTTATTTGATTATTATTTGCCTAAGCTATGAGTTATATGATGTTATGGGACAATTTAATATTTCCTTGGTTACATGATTACATTGCTATGAGTTAGTTGTAGTGTTAATTTTACATATGACCATGATGAGTTGTTATTTTATCTATATATTATGGTACATACATACATACATACATATATACATACAAACATACATACATATATATATGTATATGTCATAATTTTATGGAATTGTATCTATATTTTATGATGTATATATGCCATATATATATATATGTGTGTGTGTGTGTGTGTATGCCATAATTTTATAGAATTGTATCTATATTTTATGATGTATATATGTCATAATGTTATGGACTAACTACCTACTTGTCATGACTTGGATGTAGAAGAAACTCATCTCTTAGTACATGATGGAGGGAGAGCATCATCAGAGAGGGTGACATAGATGGAGATGTTGGGAGATGATAGATAAATTAGATAGAACCTTGCACATACCACATTATTTAGTACATGTTTTATGCATATTTGAATGGTTAGCATGAGTATTTCTTGATAATTATATGCATTTAGATGCTTGAACATGTGTGTTACTTTATTTTAAATTTATGTTTATGTAAAATTAACCTTGTAAGATTTATGTTATGGTTATTATAAATTCATATTGGATAATAAAGTGTGAATTACTATTTTTGATTTAGTAACTTGTTGTTAGTCATGTTGATAATAAGTCATTAAGATTAGTTATTTGTACTAAATGACTATATATCATTAAGTCTTATTATTAATTATTAAATATATTTTGATAAATATATAAATAGGAAAAAAGTGGAAAAAGAGAAATAAAATCAAAAGATGAATATATGAAATGAAAATAATTAATGTTTGGGAAAATAAAAAAGGGGGGAATAAAACAAGTTTAGTAGGAAAGTATGAGTGCACGAGAAAATTTAAAAGATAAAAATCATTGTATAAAAATAAATAAAAAGAAAAGGATAGATTTAAAAAAAGCATGCCATACAAAAAGAAAATAATAAAAGATTAATAAGGGTGCATTTACTGAGGAGGAAGGTAGATTTTAAGGAAAAAAGGGGCATAAGGCTAAAAAGGAAGAGAATATAATATATACAATAGTAGATCACATAATGGAATGTAGAAGGAGATCATAGAGAGAACGCTATCCAAGAGAAACATTACCAGCTAGGCAATGTATTTAAATTATGCATATTTATATGAATTGTATAAATAAATACATATGTGTTTGACTAAATATATAATTACATATCTGTCAGTTGTATATATTTATTTATGAATTATATAAACAAATATATATATATATATATATATGTTTATATAATTCATAAATAAATATATACAATTGACATATATGTAATTATATATTTAGACAAACACACACACACACACACACACACACACACACATGAAATCGAATAAAAATAGAGGTCTAACTAAAATTTAAGAATTACAGACCTTGTATAGTGAATTATAATATCAAGGTAAGCTATTTATATTTATGATGGAATAAATAATGATCTATATATTTATAAGCATCCCCACTATCTTGTTAAAATACACTAAGGCAACTTCGTAACCTAATTAGTTAACTACTCTATCTTATGATATTATTTACTATAATCATGATGTAAATAACATCTCCTTTTATAGTCATGTATAATCATAACACCTACTTATTATAAGGTGACATAAATGACATGGTATTAGGCGACTTCATAATCTAATTCAATAGGGTGACATTATATAAATAACATATGATCTGACTTGATTAGTGAACTACTGGGCAATTTTAATATATGTTTTGAGTCTAGTCCTTGAGATTATAAAATCGTAATCTAGAAATCACACAAATGAAATATGGGCTATGATGTTATAAATACATGAGTGTTAGTCTATGATTACTATCACTACCTTATAAAAAATGGCAAGGATTCATATATGAGTTATAATCTGTATAAATAGCATATAAAATTTTGTAATTAATTACGTATAATTTATATGTGGAAGTTAGAATAATGGAAATACTAGGTCATTTTAATGTATTATTATTGCATTTATTCATTGTAGTAAATTTATTATATTGGTATGCTACAATAATGTAATGGTTTACTAATTTAGTGGTTGCCACTTTTTTAAGCTTCCCCATAGAAGGCATATTGATTTCTTAAACCCATTTACACATTTAAGATTTGACTTATCTAAATATATCTAGGTCATGAATATATATCGCTAATTTGTAATTTAAGCCCACCTTTCCTAAAACCTTACATAAAACACTAGATTTTCCTTAAGACATATAAATAGATGTGTCTAAAGTTTGGTTATCTATATATATGTAATTCAAGGTATACTTATGTATATATATGAGGGATGTGCATGTGTAAATGGTACACAAAACTATGAAAATATTAAGTTGAACAAATTAACATCATATGTCGTAAATAATATGAACTTATATATACATGAACTGGGTAAAATTGTCTACAAGCTATGAATACATACATGTGCGATTGAAGTATGCATTAGTAAAACAAAAGAGAGGATATATGAGTTATAAGTTTTGAAAGTCTAATTGGGGAATATATATATATATATATATATATATATATATATATATATATATATATATATATATATATATATATATATATATATATATATATATATATATATATATATAGGGCTTTCTAAACACTGAATTAAAACCTTTATGTAGGACTAAGTGAGTCAAATAAGGTTTTTGGAATTTATAAAACCCTGTATAGACTTGATGAATTTTTCATGAAAAGTTAAGAAATTATTTGAATCACATAAGTTTCATTTAGAAAAATTAATAAAATAGTAATATAGTAATTATGTATTAACAATTTATGTATTTTTTAATATATGTTATGTGGGTGCATAAATATATAAATTTTGCCTAAATTCTAGTTCTATTAATGGTTCAAAACTAAGTTATAGGATTCTAAAGAATAGAACACTACTTTCATATGTACACACCACCCTTAAAATACATCAATTTTTTAAATAAAAGATTGTGTTTCATGAAAACTATAACATCCATTGTTATGACTGGTTGTTTGTATAGAGTAGTTGAACTCAAGAATAATGAACTACAATAATATGGGATGTGATAGATTAAATTTTAGTTTATATATATATATATATATATATATATATATATATATATATATATATATATATATATATATATATATATATATATATATTATGCTTGTTATTTATGTGTTAAATAATGTTGTGGAGATTCATTCATATGTTTAATGTATTAAATTTATGCATTTTGATTATTCTTATGCTTGGCATGTTTTATGATTGCTAGTAGGATGAAATCTATATCAATTTATTGGTTATATTATGTTAACTAAATCTCATATTGTTGGTGATAAGTAGTGATATGGAATTCAATAGCTTACTAGCATCACAATGCTAGATGTAGATAATCAGATCAAGTGGTGTGTTTGAAATTGACTAATCCTAGAGATAAATAACTATTAAAAAATCTGGTCAAAGAAATTTTAGTTAGACATTATTATTTCATGTGTATGATTTATATGTCTAGGCAATATCATGTTAAAACAAATTTATTTATGTACACTATATATTTTTAGAAATCATACAACACACAGTTATTATCTTGTCTCTCTAGATTCTCACATCATCACTATCTACACATCTATGAAGGGAGGGCCATTCCCTAAAAGGGAATTGTGTGTGAGATCGTTGGTCTATGGTTTATATGTATAAATGATCATATGATTCTCTCCCTCTCCGTAAATAACTCTTTTAGAGATGATACTTGAGATTACCATAGATATTAGAGTTCAGAGAACTCATGCTCTGTGGAGCCATGTATCTTATATTTTTACATGGTATTGTATTTATTACTAAAAACATTATTTTGATGAGCTATAATTATTTATTTGTAGTATATTGGTAGTAGTGGTTGTATGATTATACCATTCATGGATGGAAGATTTTAGTTACTTTCTATATTTAGTTATGATGTGTTTTATGATGTTAGTGATCAGTGATGAATAATGTCACATGATTATTATACAGTTATTATATTTATATTACTTTATATGGATCACTAATTATATTCTTGAAATGTAATATAATTAAGAAATATGTTGTTAAAATTTAAAAAAAAATCATGTATTTCTAGGTAGATACTAGTGGGGATGTTACATGTGGTATTAGAGTTATGGCTCAAACTCTAGGACTAAATGAGTCCACTAATGCTTTCCTATATTTTTTTTATAAAAAATGAAATGGTGAAAGAAATATTATTTGGAGAGGGTCCATCTAATGTCAATGATAGTAACCCTCTATTTGATCCTAACCAATTTGCCACTAACCAAGTAACAAAGCTGCATCAGATTCTTGTAGCCATAAATGATTCCAGGGATTAAATTATAGCCCTAAATTAGGAATTTCATGGACATGGAGAGGAATAAAATCAGAAAGAACTTGAAGAGCATCTCACTAAGTAGGAAAATCCTTAAGATATGAGAGCATAGGTAGTTGTAAAGTTGGCTAGAGATATAAAAATGGTAAATCCACCTAAGTTTGATGGAACTATTTTAGGTCACATAGTTGAAGCATGGTTGATTGATATGGAGAAGTATTTTGAGATTCAAAACTATTCTAAAGTCAGTATAGTAGTTTTGGGATCATACCAGTTCACTGGTGAGGTATCTATGTGGTGGGCCAATAAGGAGTTGTAAATGAATCTTAACTTGACGAACACTACTTA
Organism: Torreya grandis; assembly: GCA_037957365.1. Lineage (NCBI taxonomy): Eukaryota > Viridiplantae > Streptophyta > Pinopsida > Cupressales > Taxaceae > Torreya > Torreya grandis. The sequence goes on along the minus strand of JARHVA010006487.1, from coordinate 644,907 downwards.
CGAGTAGTTTGTGACATTATTAAGGTCATGGTGGCTTCCAAAACTTTAATTTGAATAAAAAATCATAGATTTATAAAATATAAAGTAGGTAGACATATTAGTGAATGAGTAGTGGGAGAAGTTCGCAAAAAATTTTAAGTATATACCTCAGTACCCATCAGATGATAGGTTCAGGATCAAGAAGTTTATCATGGGATTGAAACCTCAAATAAATGGATAGTTAAACATTCATGCACCTTATACTATAGACTTGGTCTTTGGTAAGGTATTCAAATAAGAACATAAGTTGAAGTCTCTTGCACAGGCCAGAGACAAGTTCAAGAAAAAGTTTGGAAGTTCTGAATCAACTTTCAAAAATAAAAATTGAAAATAGATGAGTGGCAACTCCAAGAAGTAGTTCAAAAGTTAGAATGCCAAATTCAACAATGGTTTCAAATATGGTTTCAATAAAAACCAATAGGTTGATAGGAAAGGACCACCTAGAGGTTGTTTTAGTTGCGGAGATGACCACTATGCTCATGACTACCCTCAGGACAAGTCAAATAAAAAAGGTCCTACTCCTTAGTAGGGAACTTCTCAGAAGTGTATTCATGCATCAGTTGATAATAAATTAACTAAATTTCAAGGTACACCCATAATAGATTTGTCAGGGGTTTTGTTTGAACATCCAATTTCAATTTTTATAGATACAAGGGATAAAAAATATTTTATAGATCCTAGAATGCTTTGTAAGTTATGTAGAAGAGTTGGAGTAATGGTAAATTTATGGTCATTAAAATATGGGAATGATTTGAAAGTCATGGTTAAAAAGTGTTTAGTTAAAGCAAAGATTAAGTTGCCCAAATTCACAATAGTAGTGGATATATATGTGGCACCACTAAGGTCATATGATGTGATCCTAGGAGTCAGCTAGATTACAAAACATAAGGACAAAGTTGACTGCTACATTAAGAAGGTTGAGTGCCTAGATGATTTTGGAAATTAGACACAAATTTAGGGTGAGAAAAGAGAGTTGAGACTTAGGTATATTTCTACAATGTAGCTCAAGAGGGCCCAAAGTAAAGGATGCCAAGCATTTATCATCAAGAAAAATGAAATGGAAGAATATAAGGAACCTTCTCTCAAAGATTATCTATTCCTTACAAATTTTCATGATGTGTTTCTATAGGAATTATTGGGATTGCCTCTTATACATGAGTTTGATTTCTCTATCGATATCATACTCAGATTAGAACCACAGTCTAAGGTGCCATACAAGATGAAAACCATTGATTTAGTTGAATTGAAAGATTAACTCTAAAAATTATTATCTAAGGGGTTGATTAGGCTAAGTGTGTCACCATGAGGTGCACCAATTATCTTTATCAAGAATAAAGATGGTTCTCTTTAATGTTGCATTCACTATAAAATGTTGAAAAAGACAACTATCAATAATAGGTATCTGCTACCTCATATAGTTAATATTTTCAATCAAATGTGGGGAGTAATGGTATCTTATAAGATTTATCTTAGATCAAGATACCATTAACTAAGGGTAAGGGATGAGGATATTTTGAATACAACATATAGAACTTATTATGGACATTATGATTTCATAGTGTTACCCTTTGGGTTGACAAATGCTCTAGCAACATTCATGAATCTCATGAACAGTGTGTTTAGAGATTATCTAGATCATTTTATTTTGGTCTTTATTGATGATATTATTATATACTCTAAGAATGAAGAGGATCATCTTCAACATCTATAATTGATTCTACAATGGTTGCTAAAGCACAAGTTGCATGGTAAATTATTTAAGTGTACATTTTTTTAAGAGAGAATGCAAAATTTGGGACATATTATTTCTACAGATAGTATTTCTGTAGACCAAGCAAAGATAAGAGCCATTATGGAATGGTTGGCACCAAGGAATGTGATGAGGTAAGAATTTTTATGATATTAGCAAGCTATTATAGAAAGTTTATTCTAAATTTTTCCAATATAACTAATACAATTACATCCTTACAATGTAAGAACTAATGTTTTATTTGGTCATAAAAGTGTGAAGTAGCTTTTTAGTAATTAAAAAGAAGATTTAATTTTTCACTAACATTAAGAGTTTCTGACCCTAATGGTCAATTTTTATTTATCATAGATGCATATCAAAATGGACTAGGAGGAATCTTCATGCATGATGGTGTAGTGGTAGTTTATGAATCAAGGAAGATAAATCCATATGAGGTGAATTATGTCCCTCATGACCTAGAACTTGTAGCAATTGTGCATGCTTTAAAATTTTGGCAGCATTACTTACTAGAAAAATTCTTTGAGATCAAAATGGATAACTTAAATGCATTACATCTTCACCCAAACGAATTTGAATGCTCGTCAAAGATGCTAGCTTGAGTTCTTGTCTGATTATGAATTTCATATCAACTATATCAAAGGCAAGAAAAATAGAGTAGTCAATGCCCTAAGTCATAGAAGGTACATAGTAGTTGTGGATACTATTAGGAATAATTTTAGGGATCGAGTGATCTAATTCTCACCAAGAGATGATTTATATGATCAGATTAGAAAAATATTTTCTGAGAATGCTTAGATTCTTGGGTATAAAGGATTAAATTTTGAGAGTGATGGTCTTTTGCATTAGAATAAAAAGATGTATGTGATAGATCAAGAGAATCTATAAATTAAAATGCTAAAATAATTGTAGAATTCCCCATAGTTAGGACATCCAAGAGTATCCAAGCTCATGGCAAAGCTTAGACCACTATATTTCTAGAAGGGAATCAACAAAGATGTGGTGGATTTTATGTCATGTTGTCTAAAATGTTAGTGAGTGAAATTTGAACATGTCCATTTGATTGTTTTGTTATATCCATGTGATATACTAGAATGAAAGTGGTAGGTATTAGTATGGACTTTATTGAAGTTTTACCCATGTCACAAAATAGTGATGATATGATCTTGGTAGTAGTTGATAAACTAACCAAAGTGGCTCATTTTATACCAAGCAATTTGACAGATGATGCACCTACCCTTATAAAGAGGGTTGTAAAGGAAGTATATAGGTTACATTTATTTATAGAGAAGATCATTTTAGATTGTGATTCGAAGATGCCTTATAGGTTTTGGGTAACTCTAAACTCAACTTTGGGTATGTAACCAAACTTCAACACTGCATATCACTAAAAGACTTATGGTTAGACCAAGTGAGTTAATCAGGTGATAGAGGATCTTTTTCATATGCATTTCATGGATTAGAAATACAAGTTGTAACATTATCTTATGTTGGTTGAGTTTGCTTATAATAACTCATACCAATAAGCTTTGAAAATGGCACCATTTGAGGCCTTCTAGAGAAGAAGGTGAAGGAGATGAATTAGATAGGACAAGTTGGAAGACAAGGTAATCTTTGGACTTGAGATACTTACATAAATGAAAGATAAATTTAGATTAATTAGGTAGATATTTGTCAAGGACAATGATTGTTAGAAGAGTTATGTTGATCTGAAGAGGACATATAGCTAGTTTTCAATAGGTGATAAAGTATTTTTGTAGTTTAGGATGTAGAAGGGCTATATTAACTTTGGAAAGTCAAAAAAATTGTCACCAAAATATGTGGGACCCTTAGAAGTTTTAGAAATGGTTAATACTATAGCATATAGGATTTTATTGACACCATCCCTAGTTCTTTTACATAATATATTCCATGTTTCTTTTCTTAAAAAGTATATAGCTGATCCTACACATGTGTTAGATTGGAATGTTTTTCAAGTTTTGGATCTCAGGGTAGTCATGGTAGAACTAATAAAAGTAGTTGACACTCAAAAGCTTCATTTGCATAATAGAGAGATGTCATAGTTCAAGGTCCTATGGGACCAATACACTAAGGATAGTGCTACTTAGGAGAATTATGATGAGTTCTATACGTGATTTATATATTTATTTATTTTATTTGATACTTTATATTATGTTATTTTTATATTGAACAATGTTTTTAACTTAGAATTTGTGTTTGAATAAGAGTCATCTGAGATGATGACTAGCTTTCAGGGGGAAAGATGTTACATCATCATTGCTCACTAAGCAAACTTACTTGATTATGCATGATATTTATAATTGTCAATTTAATTTGCTTATTATTTGTCTTAAGTTATAAGTTATATTTTATTATGGGATAATTGAATATTAATTTGGTTACATGACTACATTGTTATGAGTTAGCTATATTGTATATTTTTACATATGATCATGATGAGTTGTCATAACAGCTATATTTTATGATGTATATTTGTCATAATGTTATGGACTAATTACCTAGTTGTTGTAAGTTGGGCGTAGGAGAAACTCATCCCTCAGATCATGATGGAGGGAGAGCATCATTGAAGAGGTTGATGTAGATGAAGATTTTTGAGATGACAAAAAAATCATCTAGAACCTTGCACACACCACATTATTTAGTACATATTTTATGTATAGTTGAATGGTTAGCACAAGTACGTACTTATTGATAATTATCTACATTTAGATGGTTGAACATATGTGTTAGTTTAATTTAAATTTATGTTTATGTGGAACTAACCTTATAAGATTTATGTTGTGGTTACTATAAATTTGGATGGGATATTAACATGTGAATTACCATTTTTAATTTAGTAACTTGTTGTTAGTCATGTTGATAATAAGTGATTAAGATTAGTTATTTCTACTAAATGACTATGTGTAATTAAGTCTTATTATTATTAATTAGTAAATATATTTTGATAAATATATAAACAAGGAAAAATTGGAAAAAGAGAAATAAAATCAAAAGACAAATATATGGAATAAAAATAATTAATGTTTGGGAAAATTAAAAAAAAAGAGCGGGGGGAGGGGGGGGAGGCGCGGCGTGGGGTGGGGGGGGAATAAAACAAGTT
>JARHVA010006487.1:632500-635000 GCA_037957365.1 Torreya grandis | reverse complement strand
CCAAAAGTGTTGCTAAAGGGAAAGCTCACCTGAATTCCTCTAGTTCAGAGCTAGGCCAACCCAATTTAACTAGACTTGATAGAGATGGTTTTACCCCAGTTCGATGCCGTATTAGAGGGCAAGGCCATAAGCACTCACATCTAGACTGGTAAGGAGATGCAGGGTTCAATCAGTTTGAAGTCCTTGACAACATGGCCATAGAAGAGGGTATTCTTATAATGGCATAGGGTGGGATGCTAGAGCTGGAAGGCAAGAGCTATATTTATAATGATTCCCAAGACATTGCCATTTAGCAAAATCTGGAACCTACTCTAGACTCAGAATCCAAGGCCCTTGTGGTTGCACCTACTCCATAGGACAAAGATATATGCTAGGTAGATTTGGTGAAAGAAGTAGAAGCTCCCAGCAAAGAAAAGGGACCTTCTTCCACTCTTGGTTTAATGCAGTGACCTTGTAAGAAGGTCTCCTTCTCCACCCCTTCCAGAGTAGGATGCAAGAGGGATCAAGATAGAATTAAACTTATAGGAGATTTACTAGTTGAGTCATGGGTCGTGAAGACCTTGGATGAACACTTTCCTCACTCCACTCAATGATTATTCTATCATGGAATGTGAGGGGGTTGAATAGCATCCCTAGACAAAAGGCTATTCATAAGCTGGTGAAAGACCATTCTCCAAATATTATTTGTATTCAGGAGACCAAAATTTTTGTGGACTCCTTGTTCACTAGCTATCCTAAGATTTGGTTCCTTGGCCAATGTCAGTGTATTGGCACTTTGGGGTCCTTGGGTGGTCTTGCTACGTGCTAGGATCCTAGGAATTTTTTTCCAATCCATTGGCTGTCCTGCACCTTGGCCCTTTCAATGGTAGCTTCCTCCTCAGAGATTGGCAAGCTAATTTATGTCATCAATGTGTATGCCCCTGTTGATTTCCCAGGCTAGCTCAAGCTCTGGGACCACTTCGATATGTTTGAAGCTATCACCCTTTCTTGCCCTAGATTGTTGTTGGCAATTTTTAACTCTATTCTTAGCTTAGAGGAGAAGAGAGGTGGCTTAGCTCAGTTGGGACCTTCCTCAGATCTTCTTTGACAAAATATTTACTTGTTACATCTCTTGGATGTTAAACCACTTTTATGGACTTTTCACATGGAACAACCGGAGGATGGGGGACGCGACCATCTCAAAATGCTTGGACAGGTTCCTTGTCTCTTATTTTTGGAACTCTAGCGCCATCTCTCTTTCTTTGGATATTATTGACTGGTGGGGGTCTGACCATTGGCCTATCAAGCTCTCCGTGAAGCATATCATTGCCCCCAAGAAGCCCCCCTTCAATTTTCAATTGATGTGGCTTTGTGACGCCTCCCTCCATGATTTAATGCCACACTGGTGGAGGCAAGGGGACCCAAATTATGGCATGACCATGTTTGTTTTCTCTAAGAAGCTATAGTATGTGAAAAGGAAATTGAAGTACTAAAACAACCACTATTTTGGAAATCTCCACATCAGGAAGAGGAGTGCTCAAGACTGACTGGACGTCATAACCAAGCAGATTTGGGACCTTGGACTGTCAGAGGATCTTCACTTGGCTGAGATTCAAGCTTCTATGGATTTGGCTGAGTGGGAACTTCATGAAGAAATCTATTGGAAATAGAAGGCTCGTGTTGACTGGCTCCAGGAGGGGGACAAGAACATGGCTTTCTTCCATAACTCTGTTAAGGACTGACGTAACAAGAGCTTCATTTCTTCCCTAATTACTTCGAATGGTATGAACTTGAATTCCTCTCAAGATATATCCAGGGAAGCTATTTAGTTTTATTCTACTCTTTTCTCTAATGATACTCCTCCTGACAAGCTTGCCAAAGGTATAGTTTTATCTTGTATTCCCTCTGTTGTGACTTCAAAAACGAATGACTCTCTTATGCGGCCTATAAGTATTTTTGAATTGGAGGGAGTGGTCTTTGGCATGAAGAAAGGTAAGGCTCCAAGACCAGACAAATACCCTATGGAATTCTTCTAGGAATTTTTGGATGTCATTAACCAGGATCTCTTGGAGGTAGTACAGGAATCTTACTCCAACAAAGAAATACTTCAGGCTCTGAATGCTACTTTTCTTGTGCTTATCCCAAAGTGTGAACAGGCTAATCAGCTGGAATGTTTCAGGCCCATTGCTCTCTATAATGTGGTCTACAAAATTATCACTAAGCTCATTACGAAGAGGCTTAAAATTTGCCTACCCATGCTTATCTCTGAGGAGCAAGGGGGATTCGTTGTTGGCAAGCAAATGCTAGATGGAGTGGTTATAGCATCAGAAGCTATTCATTCCATGAGTACCTCCTAGGAACGAGATATGTTTATTAATCTTGATATGGCTAAGGCGTATGATAGGGTCAGTTAGAGCTTCTTGAATAAAGTTCTTTTGGCTTTTGGCTTCAATCAAGATTGGATTCACTGGGTGCTTAGCTGTGTCACAACTCCTTTCTCGGTCCTTATTAATGGTTCACC
>JARHVA010006487.1:592500-625000 GCA_037957365.1 Torreya grandis | reverse complement strand
TGGACAATCTCACCATGTAAACAAGCTAAATTATTCAACCCCATAATCAAGTAAATGAATGGTCATTTGAATTCATTTCCCTTTAATCTTCCACCACTTCCTTATTTATATAAATATTTGTCTCTCAGTGGTTTCCTAGTGGCTATTAATTATGAGGTGGCATTTCTTGGTATGTTGGTAGATTTTATTTATTTTCCTCATTTATTTCTTGAAATTTTTTTTAATGTGGTCTCATTGTGGTCTCTTTATATAGTATCCAAATTTAATTTCTTACTACTCGTATACATATTTTTCCTTTCCACATTTCATTCTTTTTTGTAATTTTTACCTTCCACCTTCCTTATTTCATTTCCATGTGCTCATAAGAGTAATTTTACATTGTTAAAAAAATGTTTCCACTAGTATTCGAACCATCCAATCATATGATGCCAAGTTTCCATGTGGTCAATGTGTACCATATACCAATTATATACAAGGTGACTACTATTAAAAATTCCACTACTAGGGATCATTTCTCACTCTCATTTTTTTATGTGGTAACTCCTTTCTCTTTGTTTCAAATCAAATATCATCTGATGGGAATAATACAAACCCTTACTAACTCATCTCATCATCGATATATAATAATATTGGAACACTTTTAGAACCCCTTGTGTCTTGCACATAAACTAAATTCATCACAATACATCTATGGTATGGAGAGATAATAATAAAGTACTTTTTATCACATCCATAAGCATATATCTCTTTTCTCATTATGGGTATGTGTATAGAGTTGGGGTATGATTTGATGGACATTTTCACTAATGCATACACATTATGAAAATAACATGTACTTGTTATGGTCATAAAACATTCATGTTATTTGAATTTTATTTTGGAAGTACTAAACCTATTAATGTGTACCCATTATGAGGAACACACACACATTATCTAAAACACATATGTAATATTAGGAATGCATACACTTTATTAATAATGGGAATGAACTCCTATTGCTTTATACCCATAAGTCTACTAGAAGGTAATATTTACTTAAGTTTGATATTTATTAAAATAAACGTTAAGTATAAGAATTATACTTTAAATTTATTTTAGTAAATATAATAAATTAGGGTTACTATGCACATGATAGAGTTGGTCTCATAGTTTCACACCTTACAATGTGGAAAATAGTTTTTCAGAATCTAATCTAGTCAGTACTTAGGCAATTTCATGGTCTTAGTATTGAACCTTGGGATTTCAGGGCATAACTTTTGCAACTGATGTCTATTTTTGGTAAACATATAGTCTTTTTTAGGTTTTTATGCCTTTCAAATTACTTCCTAGAATTTTTAAGATTCCTAAATTTGTAAAAATTTATGTTTTAAAACCACTCACTTTGAACTTGATCCAAAGTTATGTGATTGGGGAAGCATAGGTCACATTGATGACCTACACATATCAAACAACCATTTTATGTTAATTTCACTTCATCATCATCCCCTCATCTTTAATCACTTCTTACTCAACCATCATCAACCCTAATCACTCTCTACTCATTCCTCATTATCCTTAATCACTCCCTCATTTAACCTCACTATCAATCATCATCTCTAACCACTCCCTCATCATACCTAATTACTCCCTTAGTGACCCTCACTATCCCTCGTCATCTATAATCACTCCTTCATTGACCCTCATTATCCCTCATCATACTTAATCACTCCTTCCTCATCCTTAATCACTCCCTCATTGACCCTCAACATCTCTAATCATCTATAATCACTCCCTCATTGACTCTTACCATTCCTCATCATCCCTAATCACTCCATCATCATCCCTAATCACTGCTTCATCATTCCTCATCATCTATAATCATTCCATCCTCATCCCTTATCATATATAATCATTCTCTTGCTGATCCTCACCATTCCCCATCATTTATAATCTCTCCTTCATCATCCCTAATCACTACATCATCATCTCTAATCACTCTTTCTTCATCCCTCATCACCCCTAATAACTCCCTCATTAACCCTCACCATCGCTCATCATCCATAATCACTCTCTCATCCTCCATAATTATTCTCATTGACCCTCATCATCCCTTATCATCCCTAATGACTCCCTCATCATCTCTACTCAATCTTTCCTCATCCCCCCTCATCCTTAATCACTCAATCCAATACCTTGATGGTGGGTATTATAGCTTCTTACTTGCGTTTAATTATCTTATTTTCCAATTCTAAATTTTAATTACTCAAATAAATACTAAATAAACTCTTATTTCACTCATCCTCTTTCACTCAAATAAGGAACTAAGAGATATCATCTAATTGTCTATTAGGATTAAAAGATCTATATAGTGATCCATGCCTAGATCATGAAGAGAGTGTGTATTCATAGCCATAGACTATAATAAATAGGAATAAACTAGAGAAAAGGGTGGAATGATAATGTATTACATTCATATATATATTGGGATTTATGCATCTAAGAATCCAATCCCAGAGTTGAGAATTCCATTTTATATCTGTATAGATAGGGGTGATTTGAGACTAGTTGAAAATTCTAATCCTAACCCCATTGTTGACTATATATCCATAATATATCGATAGTATACCATATTACCAGATAGATAGGTAGATAGGTAATCATCAATATGGTAGAGTGTGTTTTAGTTTAGTAGATGATAGAATGTGTTTCCCAACCCAACTTGATATGTATTGAATCTAATCTATACACAACTTGATATATAAATGGAGTGAATGGCATATGTCTTAAGCTAGTGTAATAAGGAGGGGCCACTTAGATCTTATACATGGCCTGGTAGGCATTAAAGGTCAAAGTGATGCCTTACCATACTTTGAGTATTCCATGATCCCCAATATAATATATCAAACAATAGCTTAAGAATGGGAGCCCCACCATAGATATATAGGGGGAACCATTATAGGGGCCTTACCTCGATCTCAAACTTTCCCTACCTACTTCATCTATGCCAAGGAGTAAGGTAAGGGAATCTTGGATTTTTAATATGTAACTTTTCTTAACATATTAACATATGCCTAAATCCCAATCTATTTATGTAAGTAATATAATTTTGTTCCACCCTTTTCTCTCTTTTTTGCCTATTTATTATGGGTTGGCGCTCTCAATACATTATCTCTCCATGGTAAAGGTTATTAAGGTCTATCCATATGTGTTAAATGTCTATTAACATTCAAATTAACATAAATCTATCTTAAACCCTATCTAGAAGCATCCAACATAGGCATAAGGCTAAAACAAGCATGTTTTGGATAAGTCATAGGTTGTTGGGAGACTTAAGGTGAATGAAATAGAAAAGAGACCAAGTTTAGAAATTAGTTAAGATATAATTAGGATCTAAGACATAAATAAATAAACTAATAAGAAAGATAATAATGAAGGAGAGGTGGGAAAAAGATCTTGACATCTGGTGTAGAGTTTACGTCTAGGTTTATGGAGGACTATATAAACCTTTAACTAGGGTTTAATAAATAACAACTCATATATCTTTATATTGAACCATCATAAACCTATGAAGTTTTGCATATACATGTCTAAGTATGTTTTTGAATTCATCCACATGGCTTTAAAACATGAAATTCCCTAGAAGATTATTTATTGATGATGGTGTTTTTAATAGACCTCAAATAGGCCTAAAATAGGGCTAAAGGTGTAGTATTTCAAAGTATCTTGAAAATCAAAGTTGTAGAAGACTATATAATGTGTTCCTTGTCATGTGTAATGTTAAAATGAATGCATGAAGTCATTTTGATGACCTTGAGTATGAGTTTGGATCCATAACCCCTTAAAAATAGATCATACCTAAGTGAGAGGGCTAGAAATTTTGTTTTATTGCATTTTGCTAAGAATTAAGTACAAAGAATGGAAGAAGTTGATGTGCTAGATTAGATAGTGTCAAATCAAATACAAGAATCCTATTAGGAACATCAGGAGTTAGTCTTGAGTGAAATATTTTTTGTAATGGGTGACGAACCTAATGAATAAGGTCTAATATGAAAAAACTCTATGTTGTTTACAAAAATTAAGTTATTATGGACATGGAACAATGTTTTGATGGAGATTGGACACTAGGAAGGTAAATAAGTGAAATTAGGTTCAAATAGGTGTTTAATAATACAATATTATTCAAAGGGGACTAAATTATAATAAAAATAATATAAAGAAAGGTTAAGACCAATAAAAAATCTAAAATCCATGAGACAATATCATGTTTGTTGTGTCATGCAAAGGTGGTGTACTTCAAAATAATAAACCAAGTTTATCAACTGAGGAACAAAATTTAGAGTACAAGAACCTTGTGTTATTATAAGGAGTTAAATATGTGGCATGGAATAAGGAATACTATACATCCTAAAGGATACATAAAATACCTAGATGAGTAATTCCATAAGAGGCCTATTTATATCAAATGATGAGGGAGTGATTAAGGATGATGAGGGATGGTGAGGTTCAATCAAAGAGTGATTAGGGATGATGAGGGATGAGGAAAGAGTGATTAGGGATTATGTGGGATGAGAAGGGAGTGATTAGGGATGATGAGAGATAATGATGGTCAATGAAGGAGTGATTAAGGATGATAAAGGAGTGATTAAATATGATGAGGGATAACAAAGGTCAATGAGGGAGTGATTGCAAATGAGGAGGGACAAGGAGGAACTGATTAGGGATGATGAGATATGAGGAAGAATGATTAAGGATTATGAGGGATGAGGAGGGAGTGATTAGGGATGATGAGGGATGATGAGAGATGTTGAATTTAAATGGAGGATTGATTAGGGATGATAAGGGAGTGATAAAAGATGACTAGGTATAGTGAAGGTCAATGAGGGAATGATTATGGATGATAAAGAATGATGAGAGAGTGATTAGGGGTGATGAAGGATGAGTAGAAAGTATTTAGGGATGAGGGGGGGATGGTGAATAAGTGAAATTAAAATAAAGTGGTTTTTTGATGTGTGTAGGTCACCAATGTGATCTATGTTTCCCTAATCACACCACTTTGGAATAAGTTCAAAGTGAGTGGTTTTAAAACTTCAATTTTGATAAACTTGGGACTCTTATAAATGCTAAGAAATAATCTAGAATGCAAAAAACATAAAAAATTACTATATGTTTAACAAAAATAGACATAAATTACAAATTTTATGCCCTAAAATCCATAAGTTTAATACCAAGACCTGAAAATTCCTAATTACTTCCAGATTAAATTTTGAAAAATTATTTTCCACATCTTAAGGCATCCAACTATGAGACCAACTTTGTCAGATGTAGAGAGACCCTAATTTCTTATATTTACTAAAATAAATTTAAATTATAAGTTTAAATTTATATTATTACATTTATTATAAATGTAACAATCTAAATGTAAACTTAGAATTAACATTTATTTTAGTAGATATCAACTTTCAATAAATATTACCTTCAGGTAGATGTTTTTATGCTTTTAGGTGCAAAGTAATAGGACCGTGTACATATTCCTATAACACGTATGTGTTCTCAATAATACTTACACATTACAACATGTATGTGTTATAGCACATATGTGTTATTGAAATTTGAACTCAAAAAATAAAGTCTTTTAGCTCAGAAATGGCTTGGCTTCCCAAGCCAAAGGCGTAGACCTATCAATCTATAATTGAGTCCAATAGTTTTGATATAAAATAATAAATTTTATATTCCTTAACCAAACACACTATGGATTTCAACAACAAAATTAAAAAAAATATTACCATGATAATAAGCATGCTCTCCTCTTTTCAAATATATGATTTTTATAAATTTTGGACTATTTTAAGGGTTTAAATTATGTTGATTTATAATTATACCTTTTTTAGGCCAATACATGCCAAACATATGCATGCATATTCATTTTTATTTAATTTATATTTCCTTAATCCAAGTACAAAACAAACTATATGGTCACAAACTAGGCCTAATTCAACACACATTCAAAAATAAAAACAATTTTTATTTTTTTGAGATACTTAGGGGGCAGACAACTAACTCTATATTTTTTTGTCAATTTTTAAGATCTATTTAATTTCAAAATTAATAAAAAAATATAGATCAAAAACTATAATATTTTATCTAAATATTCACTAAATGGTTTCATACAATATTAAATGATGCTAAAAAAATGGTGAGCCATATGACCCTCTATCTATTCTATTTTAAAAAACAAACGGGAGTTCCTTTTCAAAATTTATGTTTGACCTAGTTATACTTAACTATTTTTTTTGAAATATAGTGTTTTGTAAATTAGACTAAAAATTCTACAATTAATATTCTTATACCATCTTCAATTTTTGAGTGTTGCCATCTCAAATTATCTATAGAAATTCAGATTTTTGAAATTTCAAAAAAATCATATCCTCGAGTAAGCCCCTTTTTATCCTCCAAATTTGAGCACTTATCCTTATAAAATATGAAGTAATAAAAGTTACATGAAATAATTTATAATATCAATCACATATAATATATTAATTAACCAATTCATCACTAATTAATGTTTAAACATAGGCTTAAGTAAAAGTTAGGCTAAGTGGGGCATTACATTTCCCTTGAAATAAATTGGCACACATTTTGTAAAGTTGAACACTTGTGTAACTTATTATAAAAAAAATTTTGGACTGAAATAACTTTTAAAACCTTATTTCTAATAAACTTTTGACACAAAGTATAATATGGAAATGTTTGACACTCTTTGCATCAAACAAATGAGTTTGGTAAAAAAAATGACATGATGGATAAAATGTACTAGAGTTTTCATAAATACTTGTTCCTAAATTATAAATTTTAACTAATATAAAATAATAACAATTACAAAGAGAGAAAACCTAAAACATATATTAATTATAAATAAAAATCTAATCACATCAACAAAGGAAACCTAAAACATATATTAATTATAAATAAAAATATAATCACATCAACAAAGGACTTTGAGAACAAAGTATGATACAAATTATAAAATTTTATAGTATATATAACAACTTTTAGTATTGTTATGCGATTATAATATAATTTGTTTTAAAATAATGTTTCTAAAATACAATTGAAAGGTATTTGTACGAGTCAACTATGAACACTATATTTACGGTTAACACATTACCATGTTTTGTATGTTAAGATATCTATTGATTTGAATTGTCTTTAACAATTAACACTACTATATTTTATGTATTAAAATTCTTATTGATTTAAATTTTATGTTAAGGTTAACATATTACCATATTCTATATAATAAATTGTCTATTGATTTAAACTCCTCAACACAAATCAAACTTAAAATCTCATATTAAGGGTTAATATGTAACACAATTCATATATCAAAATACTTATTTTAACGTAAATTTATGTAAAGAAATAGCTGACTCATTTAACCACTTAAACTAGCCCACTCATAAACCAAAAAATATATTTAAAATAAATAAATTATTATAATATATTTTATTATTCCTTGAATTTCATTTTAAGTTAAGAGTAAATATTTTTGAAGGCTTTAGAGAATTTAATTTTATTATAATAATGTATTTTATATTCCTTTCGCTTTTATTTGAGTTAATAAAGATTTTGGAACATGTTGAGTAATTTAATTTTATATCTAGATAAAGTGTTAGGAAGGTGCCATGAAATTTAATATTATTCTATCCAAAATAAAGTTTTAGGAAGGTGACATGAAAATAATATTATTATATTTGAAATAAATCTTTTTAAAATGTACTAAGGAATTTTACTTTATTATGTTATATTTCACAATTCCTTTAATTTTATCTTTGTGGTGGATGCCATGAAATTTTATATTATTCTATTCAAAATAAAGTTTGAGGAATGTGTCATGAAATTAATATTATTATATTTGAATATTTTTTTTTGAAATGTATTAAATAATTTTACTTTATTATGTTATATTTCACAATCCCTTAAACTTTGTTTCCGTAATAGAGAATCAAATAAAGTTCAGTGATTAAATATAAAGTTCTAATTTCTCTAATACTTATCATCTTTTTTTTAATTTATGAAATGATTATTTAGGAAATGAATATAAATTGAAGTAATTTAATAATATAATTTATTATGATTTTATTATTTAAATATTTTACATTATATTAAACATAATTTATTACAATTTTCTATTTCAAAATCTTTTACAATTTTATATTTCACAATCTTTTCAATTTTATCTTTGAAGTGAATGTCTACAAAATGATCACAAATTGACAAAGAAACAAATAAAATTAGAGTAATTAAATATAAAGTTCTAATTTCTGTAACACAACCACACATAATGAGGACATAACATTTTAGTTCTAACATTGACATGAGCTAAGTAATGGTTTTGACCTATCACTGTGAAATAGTCTTAAGAGTTTTTTGAAATTATATCCTTTTATTCAATATATTTTGTGGAAAAATTCAAAAGTATTTTGAACTTAAAAAGTTGAAAAACATTTAGATGACTAATCTTTGAAATGAATCTATTATATTCTTTGTTCATGTTTTAGATTGTATATCATTGATTATAATAATGAGTAGCCTACACCTAAATCCAAGTGTTTGTTTGGTTAAACAACAATCTTGAACCTAATTATTTGACTCTCCTTATTAAATATATAAAAAAAATTATACTTTGATAAATGGTATAACAAACAATCATTCTCACTAATTAAACTACAACCCTTTTAATAATTATAAATACTATTGGTAGAGAACCAAATAATATATTTGATATAAAAACTTTATTACATTTAGTAAAAATATATCATTCATTTAAAATATAAAGCCTATATATATATATATATATATATATATATATATGGAGGACTGCCTCCTTAAAATAATATTTATGGTTCATTAATGAATCAAGATTTATACAACAAACTCATAAACATCTTAAACATTCCAATTTATTCTAAAGAATCAACATGGAAACCTTGTATAGTGGGCAAGGTTTGATAGTGAATGAGGAACATTATATTCTTATTTGTACAATAACAAGCCAACTAATCTAAGACTTCATATAATAAAAATATTAGTTTAAATATAAATATTAATAATAAATATGAAATATCAGATAATAAAATGTGGATAATTAAATATATAATATGAGTTTTAAGCATATTATTATTTTGCATAGTTTACGAAACCATAGTTTTTTTAATCTGTATTTTTGAAAAATAAAATAGTGTTAATTGGGAGGCACAAACCTAATCTTAAAGTGAGTAAGATTTAAGGAAAAATAAAATAGTGGGACTCCTTTTTACATAACTGGGATTAGGACAAGGTCTATTTCGAAAGGCACTGGAAGTATGCATAACCATGATTGTGAAACAAGAACAACACGTTCTTGAAAGTTTTTTGTATGAGTATGCTCTCTGACTTTCCTTAAAAATTAATTAAATCATCTTAGATTTTGTTTAAAACAACTTGAAAAATATATAATTACCATTATATGACTAATATTTTAGCGGTGAGACGAGTCTGGTGCATCACACAAAGTACTGGAGAATGTTTACTATTGCATTAAGTGGAAATTTTCTAGCTATGTTTTCTTTCTTTCTTTTTACGAAGGAAAATTGTTGGCACTTTCATTCATTAAGTAGAGTGTGCTATGTTAATTACTTCATATTTTGTCAAATCTTATTGTTTTTTATCAAAGAGTGTAAGGCAAACCAATTTTAATTTTTTTAGAGGCAAGAAAGAACCCATAGAGATCCGTATGGAAACCTCTAAATTGAGTTTGTAATGGCTAACAAATGCATTTAAAATTTTTTGTTAATAAATATAGCAATTTTTTAATATTTTATTTTTAAAGCAAGAAACAATCCATAAACATCTGTATGGAAACCTCTATATTGTGTTTGAAATGTTAAAAAAATGCATTTAAAATTTTGTGCTTATAAATATAAACAAATAAATAATTTGATAGTTTTCAATATGAAGTGGTTATCTTGAAAGGGTCTACTCTATTTGGTGTTTTTTATATTTTTTTTTGGGTGAGATTGCCATATAAAGATTGTTTTGGGCTAGATTTTTAAATGTGAAAAGGTGTATGGTGTTTTAAGTCTTCAACTTTAATTTTTACCAATCACTAAAAAAATAAATCTTAGAGATTGTTTGAATACATAGGAGATTATACTCAGACATTAGAAGTTAATTGATTCCACCTTATTGAAGTGGGTTAGTGTCTTTTAATAAGAAATATGAGAAAGTTGACTTTATTATTTCTTGTTGTAATTTTGAATATCTATTAATGCCTCCAAATTAACCTATTGGTTGTATTTCAATATTTATACATTTCTAAATGTTCTATAGAGTGATTCAATTGTTCATCATACACATTTATTTATTTACATGGTTGTCTACCTATTCTTAAATAAAACTCTATTTAAAACTTGTGGATTTTAAACTATCTAAGATGTAACTTTGGTAGAGTAGGATCTTGTTATTTTTATTCAACTCAATTATATATCTACAACCTAGAATATTATATTTAAAAAATAAATAAATAAAATTGGAGTCTAATTGACCGATTATATGGTCAAACTCTTGTTTTATACCAATTACTTAATTTTAATAGTAAAGTCTACCCAAGATCTAAGAGACCACCTAGGCTCTAAAGCTATTTTATAAATAAATAGGGATGCAAGTGAACATATACAAAATCATAATTATTATTTTCTCAGTGAAAAGGAAGATGCAACATCTTAACTTTAAATTTGAAAGAAAGTCACTTGAACTAGTGTCAAAATACAAATAACTCAATGTTGACTTCTAAAAAAAACTCAGTCGGGATACATATAAGATGGAAGTAATACAACGAGATTGGAGGGATCTTAATGCACTTTAAAATAGGTGTTATAATGTTGGGCTATGGGATTAAAAAACCACCAAGATTATATTCAATTTATTATTCATACTAATGGTGTTGTATGAATGTGAAGTTTAGCCTAACATAATGATGCATTTGAAATGGAGGAAAATAGAAAATATTCAAAAGTGTATATCATAGACAATTTAATAATCAAATATTTAGTTCCCTATGAAATTATTCTTTTTGAAACATAAAATTTACCTTTATAGGTAACTAATATGACCAAACTACTTTGTTATTTAGAAAAAAATACAAAACATGAATAGGGCCACAAGAAACAAAAAATTAAATAGTTGGAAGAACACATATATGAAACAAAACTAAAATTAGATGAACAAATGATATATCATCTTAAGAAAATTCCAAATCATTGAAAAACATAGAAAAAAATATGTGAATGAAACTTTTATAATATTGATGTGATGGAAGAAAATAAGTAGGAAAAGGCAAAATCATAAATTACAAAGTTCAACCACACTTATGAGCATTGTGAAAAATATTACATAATGGAAAAAAAAAATGGAGGGAAAACATCCTCATTACTCAACTGAGGCCTAGCCCACACTCAGATGTGACAAATAAATATAAATTATGGCTAAGAGTAGGAATATTAAAAATGTGTTTATACAACACATGAACAGTAAAAAAGGAGGAACATTTCATCATTAACAAACATTTCATTAATACCCAAGAAAAAATCTTTATTTCTATGTCTTATTATATCTATTTTTAATTTAGTGCAAGCACAAGGAGGTCGAGACCATTTAAGGCCTACCTATAATTCCCATGTTTCAAGGGTTCAATAAAGCAAATGGAGACATAGTCATTTTTTGAAACACTTGATGTACATACAACACAAATCAAAAAATTTAATTAATCATAGCAAAATTCAAATGCCAACATTGCCAAAATTAGGCTTATTTAATCAAAAATTCATAGATAAAATTATTATGGACACCTTCAATACCAAATTTGTAGTCTCCCAATCACTTACAAACCAAGAAAATTAGAAAACACATAAATCTGGTCTTTTTCCTAATTTTCCAGTAGAGAGCCAAATCTCAACTCAAAAACTAATGTTATCTTGCTTATATGGCCAAAATGAATGACCCATGGTCTTCTCTTGATGTCTCTACACCTTCCATAAACATTTTACATTCTCTCTTAGAAGTTTCACATTCAAAACCATTCAAGGAAATAGTTAGAACATGTTTTAGCATTCATAACTAAATAAATTGGGTGGCCATTTCATGGTTTGGTTTCCCATGAACAACTGGTGAACATATTTTCTTGGGATAAACCTAGTTGAGTTTGGATTTACCACTTACCACTACATTGTTTCAACATTGATCTTAAATTTCTCACGACCCAATCAAGGTCATGATTCTGAATAACAAAGGAACCTCCAAATGAATGTCACAATGACCAAATAGGTGAAAGTATTTTGATTACCAAGATGAGCATGGAATGAACCTTTGCATACCTAGTCAGAAATGGAATACCCAATTATCAAATCCAAATAAAACCAAGTCCATGGTAGACTAAATCACTAAATGAAGCCTGATTAGCATAATTAAGTTCTATGAAGTCAATGAAAGACCTAATCAAAATATAAAGTCTACTTTCAAGTGTTGTATATCAATAGAACTCCACAAGACTAAATTTGGGTAATGAAGCATGATTTCTAAGGCAATGAATCATCTATTTGTCTAAGACCCAACTACAATTGTAACTTTGTAAACTTACAAGATGAAATATTTATCCATTAAACTACCAAAGTAATTGATCCCCTTGTAAGATGAAGATGTAGGTACAAATGTGAGCCACCAAATATTGTGATAAGAATAAGGAGGGTTGGCATAAAAAATAATAAAACTTCTCCAAACATAACAAAAGATAAAACATAAAGAAAACAAAAATGGAAAGAAAATGCACTCTATTTTCAGTGGTACAAGATTGTTGAGGACTTTGGATGCTCCTACATTATATACTTGAGGTTCAAATAATGTGAGTGTTAGCTCACATGGATAGGATAAGTAACAAACCTACTATTTTGGTCATAAGGCAAAGTGACCATGGCATCCCCTTCCAACATACCAGGTATCTTGGATGTTTGTTCCTTATGTTTCTTCACCATTTATAGCTCCTACATGTTAGTTTTCTTCTCTTATCATCGTATTTATTCTTTTTATTTCACTACTTGTGGGATCACACCCACCATAATCTCTCTCCTTTGTGCAGTTTCACCCACCATCGTCTATCCTCCTCTAATAAAGGAATATATATATATATATATATATATATATATATATATATATATATATATATATATATATATATATATATATATATATGCATTAAAACCCACTCTTATTCATCCAACGCCACCAAGATGCTTTATCATGCATCTCATTCTCCCATGCGGGTGCAAACCCACCATAGATTGACCACCTCTTCCTAAATCCCACTTGTATTTGTTCACATCTTGTCCAACCAAATATTGGATGCTCTACAACATCACATATCCATGTTTATAGTTTCTCTCTCATAAATACAATCTTATCTCTTACTCTTAATCTCAACATAGTTGAATCCATATACACTACCTAGGCATCCAGATGATAGACCATAACATCTATAATCAATTCAAGGATAATTATTACATTCACATCCTTAATTTTATGCATTTTTATATCAATCAATATCTTCATCTTAACTATAACATCAACTTATTCTTCACATGTTAGGGTTTCCACAAACATTATTTACTCCTATTTTCAATTAGTGAGCTTAATAAACTTAATCTCCATAGCTTCAACATTAGGTTCATCAACACATGCTTTATCTCATCTCAAACTCAACTACATTCTCACATATATTACCGTGATATAATTTTGTTTCACATCAAGATTTGGATTTTCAAAGACTTCACCAATCTACCTACTCCATAGGATAATATTCATTTGTTCTTAGGACAACTCTTCTTCAATTGGATGAAAATGATTTTTCACCTACATATCTCATTCAAAACCAACTTGATGTCATGTTTTATTACCCTTTCTTATCCCCATATCAACTTTAATACATTCACTCAAGGCTAAAATGTCATATCAACGAGCTCCTCAATCATTGCTGAAATCAACATCTTTACTTTCAATTTTATTATTTCCCCTATCTATGTCTTTTCTTCATGCTCACATGTGGGGTTAAACTCTTTGTTTTGGTATGATTTATTTCATCCTAGTTACTTTATCAATATGGTTTCCCTAAAATTATATCTCTCATACTTTTTTATTTTTCTATTGGTGTTTGGACATTCTTGCATGTTGATATCCCATTTATTCATAAATTTGTTATTTTGTTTAATCCACATGTTTTTTTATTTTTTTTAGCTCTTCTTTGGTTAACATTTTAGGCCATTGATGATTCTCCATGTTTTTTGTCTCTTTTAAGTAACTTAATGTATGAGTCATTGATGATGCTTCTAGTGGGGAATTATTTGTTTATGATAATATAATATCATATGGAACTGAGGATTTGACTTTGAGGTTGTTTTTAATTAATTTTTTCACATACTTTTTTATTTTTCTATTGGTGTTTAGACATTCTTGCATGTTGATCTCCCATTTATTCATACATTTGTTATTTATTTAATCCACATGTTTTTTATTTTGTTTATCTCTCCTTTGGTTAACAATTTAGGCCATTGATGATTCTCCATATTTTCTATCTCTTTTAAGTAAATTATTTCTAAGTCATTACCAATGTTTATAATGGGGAAGTATTTGTTTATGATAATACAATATCATATGGAACTGAGGATTTGACTTTGAGGTTGTTTGTAATTAATGTTTTTGGATTCTCTCTATCTATCTCCAATTTATATTAGACACATTGCTTCCCCAAACTTCACATCCATATAAGACCATTGGTGTGATAAGTAGGCCAAACAAGGTTCTCTTGGTTCTCCAATCCCATAATTTTACATTTCTACACCTATTTTGTAGTGACTATAAATTATTCTAACCTCCTTGTATTATTTTTGCCTTACATGTCTCACAGTTATGCTTATAATGTAATTCAGCCCTGATATATTTATATTCTTCCATTACTTCTGGTAGGATTTATTTGAAAAGGAACTTGATTTGATTCTTTTTTATCCATAGAGAAAAGATCATGGATTTTGTTTTACTAATGTTCGCTTGCATTCCCACCTCTTGGCAGAAGAGATTTAGAGCCTTTAATTGTTCTCACAAATTATGAGTTATTTTTATATTAAAATAAGATCATCTTCATATAAATTAACTTTATAACATAACTAGTTAGATGGATGCCCCCCTCCACTAGCATTATCTATTCACTCATCTAGTTTATCAATGTATAGTCCAAATAAGGTGGGAGATAGAATGCATCCTTTTCTGACTCTAGTCTCACTTATAGATCATTATGACATTCATTTACTTGTTTTATTTTTGGCCCTGACTTGTTCATAAAATCTATCCACTACTGCACTATACTCATTTGAAACTCCAAGCTCCTCTATTCAGCTCTAGATTGTACTTCTAGGGACCATGTCAAATTCTTTTTTGAAGTTAAAAAATTAAAAAAAATCTTCTTCTCCCTATGTATCCCATAATTTTTTGATAAATTACCTAAAGGTGATGTAATGGTTGAATTAGAGTGTTTCAGTCTAAACTTTACTTGGCCTTTTTCCCCTTTACCCTCATGTTCTACCTAACTACTAATTATGCATCTATAATGATACCAAATATATTTATGAGGAGGGATTGACCATGATAATTTGGTAATTAGATGGATTATAGATATATCCACACTTATAGGGAGGGATAATGACATTAGTCATCTAATCTGTTGGAAAGTCTTCTTGAATGATACCATTGAATATGTTTTTGATGTGTGGTGTGAGGTTGCCTAAGCCCCACTTTAGATACTAAGTTTGAATCCCATTTATGTCTTTTGATTTATTGCTTGTTAGTTTCTTTATGCCTTGAGTCATATATTTAATATAAAAAATATTATTTATTATGTTCATTATAGGAGAGTTGTCTTTATCCTAAACCCTTTCACAGGGTAGCTTTTCATACTCTAACCATTGGGTATCTGTAATATAGTTCTCTGTTTATTTCCTTATGTGTTGTATTTCCCTCTCCATTCATTTGGGATTTTTCTTTCCAAGAGAAATTAATTATTTTCTCC
Organism: Torreya grandis; assembly: GCA_037957365.1. NCBI lineage: Eukaryota > Viridiplantae > Streptophyta > Pinopsida > Cupressales > Taxaceae > Torreya > Torreya grandis. The sequence continues at coordinate 608,877 of JARHVA010006487.1, read as the reverse complement.
TTTTGCATATGTAGCTTTCTTTTTTTAGACCAAATGATTCTTTCATAAGCCTTTTTGTTATATTTAGTCATTCCAAGGATTCTCAAAGTCCTCTTTGTTTCCTTGCACCCTTCATCATACCATGATTTTTTTGGAAAAATAATTGCACTTCCACTCTTGGGTATACTTCTTTTGCATTCATTTAGATCCTCATTAATTAAGAAAATTAACATATTGTTGTTTGTTGTGTAGTTATCCATAGGTGAAGTAATATTCTTTGTTGCCTAAAAATGTTGCTTAAAATGTTATTCTAGGGTTGCTTTGAAGATTTCTCAATTCTCTTTAGTCATGATAATTCTACCTTGAATGGTTATCTTCTTTTGGTTGTGTTGGTCTTTTCCTCCTTCTTGATTATTTATGTCCATATTGAGTTTCACACATATTGGGTTGTGATCTGATTTTATCTCAATACGCTAGTCCTCAACTTTAAATTCATTAATCTTAGGATAGAAATAGGTGTGAAAATAACATATTCCATCACATTTTGAACATTTTAAGTTTTAAAAATGATGTTCCCTAAATTTGGCCTGATTCTCATGTCATTTCATATAACTATGCAAAATAAACTACATAATCAAGGAAGCGTTTAGAGGCTATTTATAGCCAAAAGGCTATAAGTAGGTTTTTTCAATATTTAAAATGGCTAACTCTATGAAAATATACATAGATCAAATTTCCTCAATTTTATATAATTTATTATACTTGTGTTTAAAATCTCCTTATAAATTATACTCAGTCGTATTTTGGATTATAGATTTACCAAAGTTACTATGCATGTATGGTTCTGATTCACCAAGAAATTATACAAGACATGTATTGATTATCTAGAATCATTGGGTATGTATGTATGTATGTACACACACACAAACATACATACATGTATGCATGTATATACATGCTTACACACATATATATGTGTCTGTATGTGTGTGTATACATATATACACACATATGTATGTATGTATATATGTATGTATGTATGTATGCACATATACATATGTATGTATGTATATACATACATACATGTGTGTGTGTGTATGTTTGTGTGTATATGTATGTATGTATATATAGATACATGCATACATATATACATACATAAGTGTATAAGTGTATATCTGCATAAGGACCACATAGGACACAATAAGTTTAAATTAATAATTATATTTTATTTGGGATGGTTTTTTAATTGAAATAAAAAATATTTGAAGTGCCATTATTATGGATATGGTTAAGACATTTTGGCAGACCCTATTATATAATTTATAATTTTAAAACTATGAAAATATTTTTAATATTTTTTGTGCCAGTTATAAAATTGAGTAAAATAAACATACACTTCAATCTATATGGTTTTAATAACTAAAAAACTTAATAATAAATAATTCTCAAACCTAATGATTATTTTATTTCCAACATTGGATGCAGTAGAGGTGGAATTAAATCTACGGGGATTGATGTTGAGATATTCCCCATTTTTTAGTGAATTAGCACTATCAAATTGAGGGGCCCCAAGGAAAAAATTAATGTTGGTCCAACACATCACCTACAGGATTAATGTAAGTTACTTGAATACATATGTTATAGTTTCTCAAAATTTCTAGTCATTTATACAAGCTATTGGCAAAAGCATAGCTCTAATAATCTAAATATTGGAATGATAGGTTGGAAATAAATGTGTAGATAATTTATAAACTAATTTCCCCGTGATTGTAAGGTATGTGTTTGTGTTTCTTTTGTTATGAGAGAAGTTATTTATAATAGTTGTTAGTTTTATTGGAAGTTTTGAGTATATCTACAAATTTGTTCCTTAATAAAAAGGGTTTTGTTTCTTTCACTCATTTTGTCTACAAATAGTTATTCCACTCACTCATGTGATAGAAGGTTGATATGTTCTAAAACAAATTGAAAATAGTATTTTCAGGTTACTCATAAATATGGCTGAAATGAACATGGGGCTCTCTTTCATTTCTTCAATTTGTTCTTTGTGCATTATTTAAAAGAATTATCTTGCATGCCATTATTTCTTAGAGGAAATAAATTTTATATTTTTTTAAAATAAATATGTGGTAAAGACCAATAAGATAATATAATAAACTGAGTATAACGTAAATTGTCTATGTGATAGAAGATTGATATAATATTGTCTTGAGTTATTTTGTTTCATTTCATTTTCAGATCATTGATCTAAGATTGTTCCATAAAAAATTCATTCTACATGTTTTCATCATGCCACAATAACATATTGACTCTATAGTTAATATATTGTCTTTTGGATGAATCATGTCATTCAGATAATTAATTTATTGTTACAGTACATGAATCTATAAAAATAAAACAAATATGGTGGTTCGATGCAAAATTTCACTATTAAATCATTTTGAGACTAAGATTATATATATATATATATATATATATATATATATATATATATATATATATATATATATATATAGAGAGAGAGAGAGAGAGAGAGAGAGAGAGAGAGAGAGAGGTGTGTGTGTGTGTGTGTGTGTGTAAGGACCACTTAGGACATAATAAGTTTAAGATAATAATTATATTTTGGTTGGGATGGTTTTTTAATTTAAATATTAAAAAAATTTAAAAGCCATTATTATGGATATGGTTAAGACATTTTGGTAGACCTTATTATATAGTTTATAATTTTAAAACTATGAAAATATTTTCATATTTTTTGGTGCCATTTATAAAACCAAGTAAAATAAACATGTAATTCATTATATATGGTTTTAATATATATAAAACTTAATAATAAATAATTCTCAAACCTAATATCTAATTTATTTCTAGCATTGAATGAGGTGTAGGTGGAATTAAATCTACAAGGATCAAGGTTTAGATATTGACCATTTTTTAGTGAATTGTCACTAGCATATTGAGGGTCCCCAAGGAAAAGTTTAATGTTAGTCTAGCACATCACTTGAAGGATTAATGTAAGTTACTCAAATACATATGTGACAGTTTCTCAAAACATTTAGTCATTTATACAAGTTATTGGCAGAAGTAGAGCTATAATAGTCTAATGATTGGAATGAGAGGTTGTAAATGAATGTGTAGACAATTTATAATCTAGTTTCCTTGTGATTACAAGGTATGTATGTATGTTTCTATTGTTCTAACGGAAGTTGTTTGAATTACTTGTTGGTTTTATTGTAGATTTTATGTATATCTATAAATTATTTCCTTAAAAAAAGGGTTTTGTTTCTTTCAGTCATTTTAACTACAAATAGTTATTCCACTCACACATGTGATAGAAGGTTGATATTTTCTCAAAAAAATTGAAATGGGTATTTTTGAGTTACTCAGAAATATGGTTGAAATGACCATGGGGCTCTATTGTATTTCTTTAGTTTATTATTTGTGCATTGTTTAAAAGAAGTATCTTTTGTGCCATTATTTCTTAGAGGAAATCAATTTCTTATTTGTTTAAAATAGATATGTGGTAAAGACCAAAAAGATAATATAATAAATTAAATATAACATAAATTGTCTATGTGATAGAAGATTGATATAAGATTGTCTTGAGTTTTTTTGTTTCATTTCATTTTCATATCATTGATCTAAGATTGTTCCATAAACAATTCATTCTATATGTTTTCATCATGCCATGATAGCATATTGACTCTGTGGTTGATATATTATCTTTTTGATGAATCATGTCATTTGGATAAGTAATTTGTTCTTGCAACACATGAATCTATAAAAATAAAACAAATATGACGATTCAGTGCAAAATGTCCATCTTAAATCATTTTGAGACTAACACTGAACATTACAAGATTAAATTTTTTTAGGCTGACTCTTTAATGGATTGAGATAACTATGATGCAAATTAAAATGCAAATAATCAATAACTACTCCTACCCATCTGTACATGTACCACACAATTTTTACTTTGATAAAAATTAATGAAATAGAAATAAACAAAATTTCATATATGCCTAGCCTTTTAAAAATGAGATTTTCATTACAATATTTTGCATGTTTTTCAAGTCTTTATCAGTTCTGAAGAAATTACTATAGACTTCAATTTTTATTAGTTGTCATTTAAAAGTTATCCCTTTTAACTAATTAATAGCTAATATTTTTTTACATGGGCAGATAAGTAATGTAAAAAATTATAAACTTGTTCATTTCTTAACAAAAACATTTTAAAAACTAATTTGTGAATTATGATTGGTGGACAAGTTTTAGATCTTATTCCTAGCTTTAGTAATCCCAAAAAATTATGGTATCATGTGAGTACAAACATCTTTAATATTTTTTTCACTTATTAATATTGGCATGAGTGGTCAACAATAATATGAATGAATAAACAATTGCTATACTAGTGAGACAATCACCATATTCACCTAAATGGCCCTAAGAAAACATGAATGCCCCAAAAACATATATTATTCCTAGTAATACCCCAATTAGAAGGGGATTATGTCCATATATAAACTCACAAGCTTTGTAACTCAAAATTATAATATAGGGATATAATTTTGATTGATCTCATGCTTTACATTTTATGTCCTTGGCCTTATAAAATTGTCAATTCTAATTTCTAAGGCTTCAAATTTATGTTATCATAAAGATTAGTGTTTGTGTCTTGATTTTCCATGTGGTAGGCTAAAATGGACCTTATTATATAGTTTATTATTTTAAAACTATTTAAATATTTTGAATATATTTTTTAGTTATGTCATCCTTGTTTTTCATAGTTATCTTGCCCTATGATGCCATAGTTAGTTTATACTTTATACTTTGATTTTTTGTAACAATTTTTTCTATACTCAATTTATTATATTATCTAGTTGGTATTTTGAGAGACTTAAAAAGGTATGTACTCAGTTTAAACTAAGTACTGCACATGATCCTACTGTATGTACTACATAAAAAGAGTTTTGGAGAACCATATTTTTCAGACATGAAGGATGACAAAAAAACATTATTGATTTCAACCTCTCCCTCAGGATCATCTTGAATCTTGATCATGTTACATACATTTATTTATTGATTTTGGCAAGGTTGAAACATGATCCACTAACTAGAAGACTTGTTAACTTACTCTGACAGCCTTCACAATTATTGTATACAACCCCAATAGGTAAGATAAAGATGAATCAACTGTGAGGCTCACATTTTGAAAACTCAACCAGCCATAGAAATTGCAAAGAGGTTTTCATACTATTATTTTTTAAATGTTTAAGATAATAATTATATTTCGGTTGGCATGGTTTATTCATTAAAATAAATAAATATTTGAAAGGCCACTATTAGTTATGGATATGGTTAATTCATTTGAGAAGACTTTGTTATATAGTTTATAATTTTAAAACTATGAAAATGTTTTGAATATATTTTTTAGTTGTCATCCTTACTTTTTACATTTGTCTTGCCCTATCGCCCCATATTCAATTTATACTCTATACTCTAATTTTTGTCATAATTTTTGCTATTTTTAGTTTACTATATTATTTGGTTTGTCTTTTGTGAGACTTACAGATGTTTGTACCCAATTTCTATTGAGTCATATGGCTATCAAATTTAGTCCTTAAAAAGAAGGAAAAATTTAATCATTAAAAAGAATAAACTATAAATAAGATCTCAACTTTAAACTTCTCATCCTCTAACATATTTTTCCATTAGTTTTTTAATTAAAATAAATTGCCACTCATAAAACAAATCTACATAAGCTCTTCAAATTACTTAAAATTATATAACCATAAAACCCTAAAACCTAAATTCATATATCTTCATTTTTGTTAAATTTTTATTCCTTTATGGTTGTGGGAATCGCAAAGCAAGCAGCAGTTGTAAGAGGAGGACAAGGAGGAGTCTAGGTAGCCAACAATGAAGTACAATCTACAATCCAATTAATAAATTCAAGCCCTACATATATGTAAATGTTTACACACTTTTAATTAAGTCTACCTATTTTTAGGGGATTTAAAATATTTCCATGTTATTTCTTCATAAGATCTTTGTTCATAGTGTGAAAACCCTTTTTGCCTTATATCAAAACCCTTAATATTAGACATAATTTGGTTATCACATTATATTATTTTTTTAGTAATGAGATAAAAAAGACCTCAAAAATCTTGTGAATGTGTGTTTGGGCATTAATGTGGTGATGACTTTTTTTAGAGGTTCACACATCTACTAGGGTTTAGGTTTAGGATGTGCTTGTAGTAATTATTATTCATGTTGGCTCTCATGTCTTCCTTGCTTGGATTTATTCATTCAATCAAGTGTTTGAAATGGTTATACTTCTTCAAATTTCATAGGGAAAAGCAAAATACTTATTCCAAAAAACATAGGGTGTCCACTAATCATTATCATTATGCTACCTCGAGCATATTTACCCCATGAATGTGTTTGGGGAAAGGTGTTTAACTATGATTTTTCGCCATTATTATTTTATTTGAATATGATACTTTATTCTCCATCTCTTTATAATTTTTTTGAAAGATATATTTATACTAGCATGGATATTTTTCCAAAAATTTGCCAATGGAATTATACCTGAACTCTAGGATTCACCAAGATTATATAGTAATATTTTAGGGGTCCATATTAAAATTATCCCTATACATAATCCCAATAGTTATGCTCCATAATATGTAACTCCCTCCTTTCCATCTTGTGACTTATTTTCCCAATGTTGGTCTTCTTTTTCATCTAACTATAATGGATTACTTCTCACTTCCTCACCACTCCTCAAATTGAGAGCCTAGTGTTTTGTTGTTTGTGTATTAAAATTTATTATAATCAAGACTTCTCCTTGTTAGTGTAGGCTTTTTGTCACTATGTAGTTTTACCTACACAATATAATTACCTTACTTGTATTAATAATATGTCATTAGGGGAAATGTACTTTAATTCATTGTATAATTGTGAGTTGAGTTAATTACCTTTTTGGGTGACCTAATTTTTCACTATATAATGTACCTTCTTATGGAATTTTTAGCTAATAATTCTAATATAAGTTTTTGGTTATGATAACAATCTTCTTCTCTTTTGAGTTGTTCTTTAGATTTCACTACTCCATATAAGTTCAACTTTATGGATTTGATATCATCCAGACTAATCCTTGAATGTGGCCCTCTCTGACATGGTATATATCTTTTGTAGTAGTTGAATGTCATAGCCTCTATTGTGAGATATAGCATTCTAACTTGTTTAGTGATTTTTCATTAATTATAATTTCCTAAGGTTTAGTGGGGTTTCTATAAACTCTATGAAAATATGCATATTTAGATATTAAAAGTGAAAAATGGATAACATTTTTGAATTTAGAAGGTGAAAAAACCCTAGCAACAACTATAAATATGACCAGTTTCGTGTTAGTCAAATTTTTACCATTTTGGAGGGTTTCAATGCCATTTTTTTAATCCTACAAAAATTAGTACATCCAATGAATTTGAAGAAAAATAATGTTTGGGTTTTTCTATTTTTTCTATAGTTTGAAGGAGCCATACAAAATCTACAATTTTGGAGGTTTATTTAATTTGATAGAATTTCCACCCTGAACAGACATTTTTTGTTGTTTGTGGTAGTTAGCAAATTTTTCTTGGAAAAAAAAAATTTAGGTAGAAATTTGGGTGGTTGTATGCACACCATAAAAATTTTGACCCCTATCAAAACACTCAATAGATTCTGAAACACTTCTCTACATGCTTAATGGACTTTATAATTCCTATTTTCACTTATTGTGAAACCTGACACCTTTACAGACAAACTAGGTGGAACCTAACAATCTTGTATGTAACCTCATAAAATTTGATGACCTTATCGATAAAATTGGTGAAACTTGGTGATATTTCATATAACCTATATGGATTGCAATGACCTTGATGACAACACTTTTAGAACCAAATAGTCCTACATGCAACCTTATCAAGATTTGACACATATGCTTGAAACACATGTAGAACTCAGCATCCATGCAAATAACATAAGTAGCCTCCAACCCCTATCTAAGCACACTCCAATAGATACCACCTAACTTTCACCATGTGATGTCCACAAGGACATCAAATTTAATCAAGTGAAAATTATAACTGTTCATTTGAAAAGTGAAGGAAAATTTGGAGTGATGTCACTCCCACATCAATCAAAACAATCAAGGGGGTGCCTTCATCCTATCCCTTATCCACATGGTAACATAGGAATTTAATCCCTTTATCACAACCAACCTAAGGGGTCTTATCTTTTCCTCATAAAAGCTGGCCAAAATTTTACACAACTAATTTTTTTTGAAAAGTGGAGATAATTATTTTTTGTGAGTAAGAAACATTCCAACATCCATTACTTTTATATAATAACTCCTTTTTAGGTATCATTTTTTTAAGAGTACAAGTTTTTTAATTTATATACATTAGTGATATTCTCATTCCTTATAAAATAAAACCTCTATAATTTTAGGGGGGTTTCACACACATCTTTCAATCACATATTGTTTAACATGTACTTCCTTTATATACCATGGATCAGAGTCATGTTCCACTTCATACACCATTCAACTATCATGAATGGAAAGTCAAAGTATAAATCCTATTGAGGTGAAAATTATTATGTTGAATCACAATAGGTATAAGAAAATAACTAACACTTGATGCAAAGAAGGCAAAGTGGTTTAATATAAGTGATGAATCCTATGGTCTACTATGCATATCTATATCACTCGATTTACTCTTTCATATTAAATTTGCAACTACTCCTAATGAATTCTAGACCACATTGAAAAAACTCTTTGGGAAACATCATATAATGAGAGGTCATGAGCTAGAGAATGATCTCATCAGTTTGAGTAAGATGACATTGAAACCATACATGACTTATTCACAAAATTTAAAACACCTAGGTTGCAAATAAAAAAATGTGACATTGACAAATAAAATGATTAGTTGGTTCTGTCTATCCTTACCAAATTGGGGTCTAATTATTTTATATTTATTTCTAACTTCCATGCCACTGAGATTGTACTTAAATCTACTTATACCATGTCATCCTTGGTTGACTTTACTACTGAATTAACTCAAGAACAAGACAATCTTATTAAAATGGGTACACTAAAGTCATCTAAATTACATGCCTTAATTATGATTCATGAAAAAAATAAGGCTTTTACTATTAAGGAGAAGAAATATAATAAGAAAGACCCAAAGCAAATAAAGGTTATAAAATCTGATGCTAAGTTAAAAGAATAAAAAAAACTCCTCCTCTGTAGATGGAAAACCTAAGTAAGAGTGACTCACATGTGCTTATAACAATAAATTTGGGCATGATGAATCTAAAAGCATGAAGAAGCAAATTAACCAATTGATAAATATGTTTAAGAAACACAATATAATTATCCTTGATTCTTCCAATCAAAGTTCATCATCAAAAGAGTCTTTTAAGGCTAAAGACAAGAAAAAGGGGAAAAGATAAGGGCAAATCACTTGTTACAGTTCATCATACTCTTCCATATGGGTAATTGACTATGGGGACTCGCATTGAATAAATTCATCACATGACATATTCTCATCTTTGGATCTTTGTTATATGCCTTCCACATTGTTGGGTGTTGATACTTTTGCATAAATTAGTATAAGAGTATTTGTTGAAGTGTATGATGATACATTTCAAGATGTTTTGTGTATTCCTTCATTATCCACCAATCTCTTATCTGTTTATTAGATCACTCACATTGGTTCAAGAAAAGAGTTAATTCACACCAAATTTAATGGTTATTAGGGAGGTAGACAGTGATTCCATAGGTGCATTTGGGAAAGAATATCATTGGTCACAATTTTATACTTTCTCACATTTTACTCCCAATCAACCCTCTACTACAATGATCACTCCTTTAGATGAGATGAGTAAATTATGGCATGAGTGATTCGATCATCTCAACTATTGCTATCTAGATTAACTCAGTCATCATGAAATGGTTTTAAGGTTGCCATGTGTTCATTTTTCTCATGAAATTTTCCAAGGTTGCATACTTTGTAAGCATCTTGAGGGGAAGTATGACAAAAGTAAATCATGGAGAGCTACACAAATATTGGATCTAGTTTACATTGGCATTGCTAGACCATTTACATATCCTTAATTCAATATGACTAAATACATGATTACCCTCATTGATGAATTTTTGAAGTATACTTGGGTGTACTTTTTTAATCATAAATATGAGGTATTTGATCATTTTCAAGATATTAATGTGCTTGTATAAAAATAGTCAGGTAATACCATTAGGAATTTTCACACCGATAAAAGTGGTGAGTATGTCAGTAATCATATTGAATAATTTTTCACTTCATAAGGGATTGAACTAAAACATATAGTTCCATATAATCTTCAACATAATGGTAATATAGATAATAATAATAGATGACTAAGGAGATGTCCAATTGTATGCTACACTCCAAGTCTCTTACACCTCAGTATTGGGTCAAAGCCATCAACTATTCTTATTATATATAAAACCAAGTTCTTCATAAAAAAATGAAGTTTGTCACTTCTTTTGAAGCTTGGAGCAGTCAAAAAACCTCAACGAAGAACTTTAAAGTGTTTGGATCTCCTTCTATAGCCCGTATTATAAAGAATAAACATAAGGCAATACAACCTCAAAGTCAAGCTTGCATCTTTATTGGATATCTTAAGGGTGGTAAGAGATATAGTTTTATTCATCCCACTACTCATGATTTATTTATTGAGAGGAGTGATTACCTTCAAGATGGTCATCTAGGCTCCACATATGACACTCCTCCCTCTTCCTTGGATGCACTAGGATTCGATGACAAAACTGATGATTTAGATCTACTTGTGCAGCTTCTTGATGATATAGATTATTCTTGTAGTTTTGATGATGGGATTAGTGATGAGGACTCACCTCCTCCTCCCAAAATACATTTAGAAGATAGGTAATCTCTTCCTAATTCTCTAATCATTGATCATCTTTGAGATAGATAAACAATATAAAGTGCTAACTAATGGGTTGGAGATCCATTAGACATTGGGGGGTCACATTCATAATTCTAGGATGACCCACATGATTTCATTACATTGGCTTCCAATCCATAGGTATTTCACAAGACAACATCCCTCCTAAGTGGGATACTACTATGGAATATGAGTATGGTTCTATTTTGAGGATCAACACTTGAGACTTAGTCCATCTTCCCAAGGGAAGAAAACTTGTTTGATGTAGATAGATCTACCAAATAAATTTTGTAGCATATGTTAGGTGTGAAATTATTATTCATATTCACTATTAATGGTGATGTGGCATGCATGTGATGTGTCATGCTGGTGATTTGGCTAGATGGTGATGTGTCAGGGCCCAAAAAGGGTCTCTCACATATGATCAAGTTGATGTGATGGGAGTGGGGTGTAGCACCCCACCAAGGCACATGGGTTTTGTTCTTGGTAGTCACATGGGGTTTGTATTTTGTCATAATTGATCAAGGGTTAGGTATGGGTCAAATTTATAAGGGTCCCCATGGTTCACATATGTGGAGAGAGTTAAAAGGTGATTACAACACCTTTTAGAATTTGGTGTGCATGTATAAGAAGAAGACATGAGTTTACTTTTGCTGATTGTCCTCACATGTGTAGTGGTAGACAACATTTAAAATCACATAAAAATGGCTTGGATCTTGTCTGAAGTGGATGGTCCACTTTGTTGTCCCTTGGATATGAAGACATATATTTTACTATTGATTACTAGTGTCCACATGGAGTGTGGATAATTTGTTGGTCCACCATGTATTTTCTCTCTTCATCTCTCTTATATGTTTTTAATGTTATAAATTCATATGTTCTCCTTTGTATTTTTCATCCTTATGTTTCCTTTTCAGGATCCATGCAATATTGGACTTGCATGTATAGAGGTTAGAGGATAAAGGCTATGTCAACTTGGCTCACCTAAATGCTTTGGTTGTAATCATTGAGTGTTTTTTTTGTTAGCATTAAAATGAGTCGCTAGAGGAAATTTTATAGAAGAGAAGTATTAGAATTATGGAAGCATCCTTTTTCCCTATGGTTTTTCCTTTCACATTGCAAGGTTTCCATGTACATCTTGCGTAATGTGTTCTCTCTTGACTCATGTTTTTGTATCTTGTTTTTATTTTGCATTATTTTATTACACAAGAGGATATATTTTTCCTAAGATCTAGTATCATAGCCATGGTGAAAAACTATTTTTTGAGTGTTTTCTATTGAAAGGCTATTTTTCGCAAGTGGGAACTACTATGATAGGAGGAGAGACCAAAGTCAAGATGAGAAGAAAAAAAAATAAAAAACATTGAGGGTAGGAAGTTCTCTTTATGGATATATGGAAGATCTCTTGGTGTAGATTCTATTCTCTTCAATGTTGTTGTGGAGAAGATCGTAGGAAAATTATCGAAGGATTTCAACAAACTTTGTTAGACATATCAACTAACACAGTCTTCTTAATAAAGAAGCAACTATTAAAATTAAGGAGCAAGATGATCTCCATAAGTGGAGGATGAGGACAAGTCATGTACCTTGTTGTGTGTCTTGGCTATGTTAAAAAATAAAGAAAGAGATAAGGATTATAGATTATGATATCGTACTAACCACATGTTGTTAGCTAGAGATGATGAATAAAAAAGAAAAAAATCTATGTAAAGGAGGAGGTATAATAAACACCTAAAATTTTGCCTATTTGAATTAGCTCATGAAGAAGAAGAGGAAATAAGACCTAGTGTTCTCAAAATGAGAAGGCCATGTGTTTGGACATGCGGTAGAACAAGATACATTTTAGATGCAAGATTGAAAACTTGATAGGTGCAGTGATGCACTGAGTAGCATGAAAACTTCTTAGGAAATATTGATTAGTCTAGTGAAATTAATCCATATTGAGCATGGTTGGTAGCTAGAGGATACATGTAAAAAGTTAGGTGTTGAATTTTATGAGATATTCTAACTACTATTAAGAGTAATACTAGCACATGTTGTTATTCAATAACTAGAGCAACATGATTCCTATATGGTGATCTCTATAGAATATATGGATTAACCTAAGGGATACAAGGATGAGGCAAATAATTTTTGGTTTATAGTTTGAATAAATAATTGCATGGGTTGGTGCAGACATCACACATGTAGTACATGAATTTTAATACCTTCATAGAGATCTTATATTTTATCATAATTATTGATATGTGTTGTTGACATGTTGGATGAAGGCCTCAACATTATCAATGGTATAAATGCTTGTTAGGATGTATTAGATGAAGGTGGTATGAAGGATCAAACCAAGGATGGAGATGCACAAGGATGGGAAAGCAAAGAAACATCCCACTTCTTACATTTTTATTTGTCTTCCTAAGAGTGTCTTAGAATAGGAGAAGACATGTTGTGTCATGTGTATTAGATTCATCATTGGTAACAAACCACATAAAATCCATGGTATGCACTAGACCAGATACTTCCAAGTAGTAGGAGTTGTGAGCTAGTTCTTGGTAGAATCAAAGATGGAGGATTTGTCTACGGAGAAGTGAGAGTAACTTTAGGTGCTATAATCTACTATAGAGGAGTAGATGTTGACAAAGTTATTTAGGGTAGAGAATTTTTAGTAGTGCAACAAAACTTCTACTGGGTTTGTATTACGGTAGCAAAGGGCATGGTTGATATCTGAATAGAAGAATACTCAAATGTGATAAAATCCTACTTATATTGAATTCAAGTGAGAGTCTGTTAGATATGAATTCAATATTCATGAATTACCATTCATGGTCACTATTCATGGTGATCTGACATGCATATGATATGGAATGTAGTTGATGTGGAATGTGAGTGGCATGATGGTTATGTGGCTAAATGGTGATGTGATAGGGCCCATGGAAGGTCTCTCACATGTGATCAAGCTAATGTGATGGGAGTGGGGCATAACACTCCACCAAGGCACATGAGTTTTATTCTTAGTAGTCACATAGGGTTTGTCTTGTGGCATAATTATTCAAGGTTTAATTATGGGTTGAATTTTTAAGGGACCCCATGGTTCACATGTGTGGAGAAAGTTAAAAGGTGATTGCAACACTTTCTAAACTTTGGCGTGCACATGGAAAAAGAAGACAATAATTTACTATTGTTTATTGTCCTCACATGTGGAGTGGGGGACAATGTTTGGAATCACATAGAAGTGGCTTGGATCTTGTCTAAAGTGGATGGTATACTTTATTGACCCTTCCACATGAATACATACACTTTATTATTGATCACTAGTGCCCACATAAATTGTGGCAAATTTGTTGGGCCACCATGTTATTTCTCTCTCCCTCTCTTTTCTATGTTGTAAATGCTATAAAATACATATGTTGTCTTTTGTATTTCTTATCATTATGTTTCCTCTTGAGGATCCATGAAAGATAGGACTTATATGTATGGAGGTTAGATATTGGAGGCCATGTTAACTTGGCTCACTTAACTGCTTTCATTGTAATCATTAAGTGTTTTGTTTGTTAGCACTGGAAGGAGTTGTTGGGGGAGTTTTTGTATAAGAGAAGAGATTTGTTGATGTAATATAAGTTTGGAATCTATAATTTACCCCATGGTTTTTTCTTACACATTACAAGGTTTGCATGTACATCTTGTTTAATGTGTACCCTCTTGACTCATCTTTTTATATCTTGTTTTTATTCGACTTTATTTTCTTGCATAGTAAGATATATTTTTACTAACAATAGATGGGTTTGTAGACATGTTCAAAGGAAATTTGGTAGTAAAGGGTTTTTATTAGGTACCTAACATTGATTATATGGAGATGTTCACCCAAGTTTCCAAAACAAACTAAATCTAACTCACTCTTACCATTACTACATCACATCATTGGGATGTTCATCAGATTGATGTAAAGGGTGCCTTTGTTATTGTTGACTATAAAAAGGAAATATACATCGAGTAACCATAAGGATTTTTGGAAGATTCCTCAGTTTGAAAACTTTAAAAATATATTTATGGCCTCAAACAAACTCCTCAATCTTGGTTTTCTAAGATGGACTCCTTTATTCTTTTATTTGGGTCCATTATATGTCATTCTAATTTGAATGTCTACATCTTATGATAGTATGATTAACTATTGATTCTATTTCTCTATTTGGATGGCCTTTTGATCACATAGAGTGCTTCATCCACCATCCCATAAGTGATAAACTATTTTATATGACATGTTCTCGATGATCGACTTAGGCTTATTTCAATACTTCTTCAAGATTAAAATTTATTAGTCTAACTCTGACATAGTCTCAATAGTTATGTATTATAATATTTAACTCCCTCCTATATATATTGTGAATTCCTTTCCCAATGATGGTCTTCTTCTTCATCTAACTATAATGGATTACTTCTCACTTCATCTTCACTCCTCAAATTGAGAGTCTAGTTGTTTGTTGTCTGCATATTGAAATATCTTATAATCAAGGCTTCAACTAAGGTGTTGAATGTTGAATTTTAAGTTTTTATTGATGTATAAGGGTCTTCACAATATAACTTCCTCTCCTTATATTTTTTTGAGCATCTTGGTCCAAAATAATGAGCAATAAACCTATTTATTAACTCAATTTCTATTATTTTAATCCATATGTAATGTCTAACTAGGTTTTTCTCCACTTTTATAACTCTACACCATGTTCCTTTGATTAGCACCATCACCCCTCCATTCCCTTATCACTTTTGATCCTTTCATTTCAAATTGATATTTTATTTAATCCCTCAAAATCTATAACTTTGTATCCTTCATGTTCATGAGTTTCAGTAAGAATGATAATGTCTTTCCCTTTACTATGGGCCCCAACCCAGGGCCTCTTCTCTAAGGGTAGCCTCTAAAATTCTAGCTTACCAAGTTCAAGTGCTCTTGAGGGGACCAGAGTCCCTATTTCTTATGTGGCATTTAGTCACTAATCTGGGTTCTTCCATTTTGTATCCATTCCCATTTTCGTACCTCTCTTGTTGCTTTCACTTTCTCCCATTTTTTCCTTCTTTCTTCTTGTTGCATGGGAGTTAGATCTTCATCTAGGTAGATGTGTGTTCCCTCTAAGAGACCTCCTATTCCTTAATATTTTATTTTTATATTTCATTTTCTTCATAAAAATTTATATATGTTTGTCCTTTCCTCCTATCCATTTTCTCATTTTATTTCCCTGATAGATATGTCATGTCTAATGTAATTGGTATACTAATAAGTCTCTTACTAATTTGTTGGTATTTTCAATCTTAGCATAATATTTCAATCATTTAATAATGATGTTTTTAGCGCTATCATATTCTTATCTTATATGTATTTTTACCTATTTTCTATTATTTCTCTTTATTTGTATGAGG
>JARHVA010006487.1:560000-587500 GCA_037957365.1 Torreya grandis | reverse complement strand
AATGTGACCCAATATATAACCTTAATGAACTATAAAAACACACTTCTTGGGGTTTAGAGAGATCCCATGTTGCCTGCACCTTTCAAAAATTAGTCTAAGATGAGCTAAATGGTCACTAGCATTCTTTGAAAAAACTGTTATGTCATCAAGATAGATTACCACCATTTCATTAATTAAGACTTGAAAATACATATCCATGGATATTTATAATGTATAACCTACATTAGATAGCCCAAATGACACCTTTATATAGGCATATGTGGCCCATTTAGTAGTAAGGGGTTTTTTGTATTGGTCTTCCTCCTTCACCAAGACTTGATTATAAATAGAGTAGCCATCAAGGAGAGAGAAGTGTTGATAACCTACAAACATTTTAATAATTTTATCCATGGAGGGTAAGGGTAATTCCAATGAAAACCTATTCAAATCTCTAAAATCTACACATAATATGATCTCTCCATTCTTTTTTCTCACAGGGACTAGATTAGAAACCCATGAAGAATGCTTAATAGGAAAAATGATGCTTGAATCTATCAATTTGGTTAAATCTTTACTAATTATTAGCTCAACCTTTGGATTTTTAGGTCTTTGTCTTAGCCTTACATGATTGGCATTTATATTAATCTCTATGATATGTTGGACTAGTCTAGGATCAAAACCCTTAAGATCATTGTATTCCCAAGCAAAGATATCAAAAAAAATTGTACATAAATCCATAAATGCAATATTTTCAGCTATAGTGCATACCTTTCCAAGATTAAGAAGTTTTTCCTTGGAGATAATAACCCTTTCATGATGCTCTTATTTGGTAGACATTCACCTTATCCTTCCTTATTTGATCAATCTCATTTAAGATGTTCTCAAAAGTTACCAATATTTTGGGAAGCTTATTGGATATTAGATACAAAACTTGTTATCCATATTGGTTATGTAAATTACCTTGATTTTTTAATTAAAACTTAGCTTCTTGTTGAAGGAAGCATGCAATTTATTTATCACTCTCAAAAACCTACCAATTGACATCATTATCCAGAATTGATAGTATCACTACCACCTTGACATCTAGCTAAGTTTATAAATTCTTCACATCATTAGGAATGCCAAATTGAACTCCCACTAAAGCTATCCTATTAGCATGCCAATTTTATTCTCTTGTGAATTATTATATGTTAAAATATTTTGAGTTTGTAATAAGGTCCCATACCCTATGTTTTTAAGACTTTAATAATAGATTCTTAGCAACAATTTTACCTTTCACTTGATGGAATACTAACTCGCTATCACCAAAAAAATTGCAATGACTTCACTCTATTAATTATTTCCCATTGAATTCTATGAATAAGTAATTCATATTTAGTTGCATTGTAAGTGTAACTGAATTGAAATCTAATAATATAATAATACCTTTATTTGGAGGGAAAAACTAGAATCACACTTTCCATTATTCCATTTTTACTCCTTGATCCATTAAATAATAACTTCCATAGATCATCACTGTCCTTATTTATCTTGGAAAGCACTGGTATAGTTTTACCTTCTTCATGCAAAGTATAAACACCTAAACCAACTTCTTCAATACCTTTATAAGGATCATATTCATGATTTTCTTCCCTACACTCATCAAGGAAAAGATTTGATATGCCTTAAAGAGGTACAACTAGTTCTTGATTATTAGGATGATCTCCCTCATCAATGATAGCACAATTCACATTTGAAATTATTTTCTTATATGGTTTAATATGTAACCTATACATAGGTTCTGACATTATTATAACCTTAGTACCATATCTAGTTCTAAAATCCATACATGATCAATCAGATGAAAAGTACCCTCATATATTGGTGGTGAAGTCTCTTAACAAGCATAGACTAAAGTAGGGTGGCAAATCCACTACAAAAATGTCTTGTTAAATAGAAAAGTTGGGACAAACATGGAGAGTAAAACTCAAAATTTTGATCACACCCACAGTTTTGGTAGTTGAACCATCCAGTTGGAATACACCCGTAGTATTAGGCTCATACTTTAGGCCTAACTTATAAACTATCTATTTTGGTATCACTAAACTACTTGACCCATTATTTGTCACACAATTATGAACTAAGCAATCTCTAATGACCACAAAAAGGTATAAAAGAATTTTTTTAGCATTTTTAATTAGTCATCCATTAATTGGTGTAGGGTTATTTATGTAGATTAAATTTTCTCTTCTCACTAATTTTTTTTAAAGGTTGAGTTTAGACAACTCCTCTTGAATCATATCCCTTTGTCTAAGGATAGATAATGTGTCCCACATAGTAATTCTCACATGAATCTTATTCATTTGGTCTATAAACTTGATTTAAGAAAAACCAACTCTTGGCTATCCTTTAGGAGTTTCCACACTCCTTTGAGCTTGGATAATTTGAGGTATGAAATCATTCTTTACATTCTAATTTTTTTTGAGTATCTTGGGTCTTAGGGGTTTCATTAATTTATTTTGTTCCTTGATACATAAGGATTAGTGATTGAACACTCACCTACCTCTTGAGCATCTTCAACTGCTTTCATGTTAGACCTTGTATTAGCTACTATGGAAGCATCAAACACCTAATTTATGTTCCCCAATTGATTAAATACATACCAATCTCCCTCTTTATAATTTATTAATGGAAAATATTATTGAACTTACTCCCCACTAATTCTTTCATGATTAATAACTTTATCTTATGTTATCAAGGGCATTGTTGCATTTTATGCCATAAAAGTTTGATTTAACACTTCTTTCTAATTGGTAATTATATTATGAGGATAATCCCATTGAGAATACCAATTATTATCTTAAATAAGTTTATTTTCAATAGGTACTAAATCTCTATAGGTAGAGGCAACATTTGAATTATGACTGTTATATGATCCAACATTAGTAATTTACCCTTGTCCTTGAAAGTTGGATTGAAAAAGTGGTCTATTTAGCTGATAATATTGATATGGATCTTGAAAGGTTTGTGTGGTTGAAGTATCAACATCTCAATGGATACTAACTTGTTTACTTGGGCTTTGACTAGGATCCTTAACTCTTGCATTTCATTTGATCAACTAGGGTAAACTTGATCATGATCGGTTAGTGTGGGAATGGGAGAAAGAGTTTGTGTAGGGGGTTTTATGTCAATAAAAAATGACATTGGGGGTCTTGGTGAGATATTTTTAGCTTGTATAAGGTTATTCTTAGCCTTGATGGCAACATCATAGACATTAGGTAGGGTTTCTCTTCCCATAGATTGTATCATGATAGTTATGTCATTGTTTAAGGCTTTGAGATAATAGAGGAAGGTAAAATTAGTGGGTCTCATAATATTTAGAATCATATCCCATGTTTTTTGAAATACAAAATTTAAATCTTTCATAAAATTTTGTGGGGATCTCTTGATAGTGCTTAATTACTCAGCCAAAGATAAGTGATCACTCTTATCCTCAAACCTCTTAATTTATCTCCTAGTTGGTCCCATGAATCAATAGAATTAGGAGCCAATGTATTAGAACAATCTATATCCTTGTGATTAAAACTAATTTCTAACAATCTAATGGCCACATTCTCTTTATTAATATTATGAATATTATAGAAATTGGCTATATCTCTAATGTGTTTAATGGGGGTAATGGTGTTTTCTACACTAAAGTATGGGACACTTTTAAGATATAACATAGGGAAGTCATAATATATTACAAGGTTTAGAGGAGATCCACCATTGAAATCAAAAAAATGGTAGGTTTCTAGCCATATTGCTAGCTTTAGGAGAATTGGGAGTATAGTGAAAATAGACCTTCCTTCTAGGCATTTTAGTATAAGGAGTATAATGAAGGAATCTCTTTCTCTTAATTAAAAATGGAGGTAACTCAAAAAAATCAAAATGAATAACTTTGGACCTTGATCTTTTAGGCACTTTTGACATTAAAATTAGTTATTAGTATGCAACCAAGATTCAAATACTTGTTGGAGTCATCAGATGTTACATGGAGACTATTACAGATGTAAACTTGTCAAGACTAACATCAATCTTGGATAACCTTATTGAGATTGGGTTACACTGGGTGTGTCATAACTATTATCACTCTAATTTTCACCTGTCAAAAGGTTTTTCAAGCCTACTTATCTAGATGATATCATGAAATCACTTCTAGATTGTATGTGGCCTAATTGATGCAGTGAATATCTAGGTTGGGCTAGCTCCCTTGATTATTCACCTATAACTACTCACTAATCTACTTAGATTACAAAGAAAAGGGGTAAAACAAGAATAAAATTAGAAAAAAAACATGGAGGTGATGTACCCAATGCATTTTCCTCTACTTTTTTATCATTATACTATAAAATGACAAGATTACAACTTGATTTTCACAACTCCAAAATAATTATTTTGACACAAATATTTATATATGAAGGTTATGACTAATACAAAAACCAAGGTGAATGATCAAGAGCTATTAGAAAGGAAACTAATGACACTTATACACTTGAACTCAGCAAGACCATTTGTTACACATCATATGACTTATGGAAAGATGACTAACTCACATAGAGGCAAGAATTAAAAGGAAAAATTCAAGGAAGTAAGACAACAATCATTAACATCCATAAAAAAATCCATCTCAAAATCACTATATGTAAGATAAAGTGTAATTTAGTTTTGATTTATTTCAAATGAAATAATGAGTATTAAATTTGGTAGGGCTTCAACATACACACTTTTAGGATGCATACAATGCCTTTCAAGGCTTTATTTATTTTAGAGAGAAGATAAGAGAGGGAGATATGACAAGGAGAGAGTTCATCAACTATCTTCCATCATCAAAACAACTATAAAATAGAGGTATTGTGTCACCAAGGCTATAAGGGATGAGTTATCTTCTTATTATCAACACTCTAGGAAAAGTGTTTATGGAGTTCATCATGAAGACTAGCGTGTAAGGTCACCTTGGTAGGTATGATGCTTCTTGAAGATAAATCCCTTACTTTGGAGCTAAACCTTCACTTTTTTTAGGGTAATTTACAAGTTGATATTTTAACACTTAGCCTAGTTAGAAACCTCCTATCCAACCTATTTTTTACAATACTTATCTTACCATGTGAGGGTTGAATTTAAACTTCATACCTCTTCTCCAATTGATATTTATCCTTAGACCCTTGACATTCATTGCCAAAGTTTGTTTGTTTAAATAAGCTGACATAAACCAACATACTTCTCAAACAAGGTCTAATCTGGGGGATTTGAATATTTTCATCATAACATGTTGCCTCATGGAATTACTATAGTGGGTCATGGAGTCCTTATATTATCATTGGATATCACCTTGTAACTGAGTCTTCACACTTATTTGGCAAAATATATTAGGAGGCTTTCATACTATGAAAGATTCAAGTGATCTTGAGGGAAAAAAAAGGATTATTTCCTATGTTTTATCATCTATAAACCTTAAATTTATGGTATTAGGTTCCCACCAATATGTTATTAAGGTTATTTGAGTGTTCTTTGAGTCCTTAAGCTTTGAAGTAGGTCTACACTCCACCTTTTTGATGTAAGAGTGATTACACTTTTCATTTAGGCATGGTTAATGACTTGAAACCTATACTATAATTGTGAAGAGTTATTAAATGTATTTTAAAATAACATGATACCTCTTTCTTTTCTCAAGGATCCTTTTCAAATGGTTAGGAAGCCTTTTCTCACCCAAAACCCTGTAAACAGGCTCAAAAAAACTTCTTAAGCCATTTTATACACTTTTCACCTCACACATGCCAATGCCCTAATCCACCATGTTCCTAGGATATGTGTAGATATCATCCAATTATTTTCAAGGTCATTATAATATATTTGAGTCAATTAGATAACCAATCTACTCTGTCATGCTTTTTAAGAGGTTTTAGTAGGTTTTTAGGTGTCAACTTTGTTAAGGATTGTTCATAAAGAACATATCCTTAATACCAAAAATAATGCCATAATATTGGATTATGGATAACTTATTAACATATCCAATATAAATTTTTAAACATGCAACTCCTCCTTCAAGTTCCCACATGATGAAATTGAGATTCTCAAGAAAAAACATGCCTATTAGTGAACTCAAGAAGGTCTAATTTGGAAAAAAGAGGTATTAAACTATTTGATCTTGGTTGGAGACACATTTTTTGGATATATTTAATATAATATGATGTTTTTAGGTTATCACATAATGAAATTGGCCTCTTTAACTCATTATAACTTGAATTATCCCATTGTTAGGGTTTGTAGGTAGTCCCATGGAGATGACCATAATGACCATTGTTTGACACTTTCTCTTCATTTTAATGAGTTCCAAACCTATAGGGATATTTTAAAATTTTATCCTCACCTCTTAATATCCTTTATTCCCAAAATCACTTTAAAACATGAAAATTTTCCTCATATTTTAGGTACATGCCTATAAATGCATTTATAGGCTTCTTGACTATTAGACCCTGAGAATAGATTAATCTTAGTTAGTTTTGGCCTTTATAGTGATTTTAATAATGATCGAATATTTACCCCACATCACAATAATGATTTTTCTCTCATTCTACCTATGACAGGCTTATAAGTGTACTTTTAGGCTTCTCTCTTTTATTTCTTATGTTTTGAACTCCTTAAGCCTTTTTTATCAATAGTGACATTCTATATATATTGTAACCTCATGTTTCATGAATCTTTATACATAATTTTATTCATTAAAACTAACCTAATAAACTCATTATGTCTTCACCATGATATACACAGTCCATTTGGGTATCTATTCCTTGCATGACTTTACCATTTTGGTCTGTATGTGGTTTGATCTATGAGTTAGAGAGATATATCCTTATTATAGATAACTATATAAATTCATTGAATAGGTTTCATTGAGATATCCACATTCATCTTGTCCTCTTTAATTCCAAACAACAGGCCAAAGTGTATTAACCCTTGTTCATTACTAATTGCCTATGTATAGTTAAGTGTACCTTTGTTATTTCAAGAGTGACTATTAAATCATTGGAAAAACTTGTTTGGGACCTTCCTAAATATTTATTTAATATATATTATTATGATAAACTAATATCTCATTGGTTTCTTGAGATTTCAACTTCAAATACATAATAAACCTCCTTCTCTATCATATAAGCCTATTAAATCTTATTGTAGGTGTATTTGGCCATTTTGATGTTTTTTTAATTTATACAACACATTAAGATTTTAAAATATTCCATTTAGACTTCATACACTTATAAAAACTTATAAATCTCTATTCCATTCACAAAACTTACTTCCTTTAGTCTAGTTTGTAGGCAGCCCTGTAGGTGCCTATTTTAGGCTTAGCACTTTATTCACTCACCATGTGATTATTCTTATTTGGTTTGATGGTATTAATGAGAGGATATTGAATATATATATCCTATTTTGGAATATTTAACCATGATAAATCATTTAGGATCTTACTAAGAAACATTATGGTAAATTTGTAAACCTACAACCAAAGTATGTATGTGACTATATTAGTATTTTGTCATCTATATTTTTCAAAAGCCTAGAGGAAAATTGATGATTTATTTGAGGTGTATCACCAAAATTAAAACCCTAATATTTATTAGGGATGAATCATTAGTATAAATCCTCCAATAATGTACTAAGAACTTGTTCATCAGCCACATACTTATGTTCACTCTTTTACACTTGGAAACTTTGTTGGAAAAACCTCAAACCATCAACCTTGATGGTCTATTATCTACCACTTGAGGATATTGATATAAGGAGTGAGATGTTTTTGGTTATTTATTGATATCTAATTGAATTAAGGAAACATCCAAAAAAACCAAAACCCTACGAATAGGCTCTCATAGAGGTCTATAACTCATTTAAAGTGAAGGTTTTGTTCTTTTGTTGTTGGCATGTGCCAAATGAGTGATGGGATATGGAGTGAGATCAATAATATGATCTTTCATGATATCATACAAACCTCCATTTGCACCACCAATCTCTAAATTCTCTAAAACCATCTATAACCAAGCTTTTAGGATTTTGAAAGGGTTTAATATAGATTATTTTGTCAATGATGATTCAGAAAGCTTAGGGCCTAAATATTTTAACTCTTGATATGAGTTGGAAGGGTATAGGGGTATACTCCTTCCCATAAGAGTATTGGTCTTGATCTTATCTTTATTGTATGAACCAACCTCAAATTATTGACCCTCCTAAGCTTGCCAAGAAGACCTATAAATTTTGATGGAGAAATGGCATAGGGTTTTTCTCTTTTTGGATCTAAAAATCCTTCATTTTCATGGATTTGGGTATGAAGGGACCGGGAATATCCTTGGAGAGGATTATATGTTGATCCTGAATAGAAAACATCTAGAAAACAACCTCTACATGCCTTTTTTCCTTAATAAATTACTTGTCATGCCTTCTTAACCTATTTGATCTTATGAACTTGGTGATTTTGGAACCTTCCTTGACCTGTACTAAGGTGGAATAATGTGCCAAAACATTTACCACCTTTTATTCCCTTATAACCTCCTCATTATGCCTTATTTGAACATTATAAATGATGAATAGGCAATTACAAAAGAGTTATAATGTTGTCAAATTAGTCTTAAGACACCTTGGACAAGATGTATGACAAATTACATGTAACATGACATTTCACAAGTGTTAAATCACATTAAATTCCCCTAAATAAATGATATATACCTCTGTGTTTGATCTTTCCTAAAAAAAATTATTAAAACAATAGATCATAACATAAGACTAAAGTAATGAAATACCTTAATCATTTCAAAAATATCTTAACTTCTCCAAAATGTGTAAAAGTGTAATGTTGTCAACTCACTAGCTTTGGTCCTTGGTCTTATTGCTTAACATGAAATACATTATATTCTTGGAGGGTCACCATCTTCTTGTCTTCACTATGGTTTAAGCTTGACCTTGAATTTCACAAAAACCTTAACATCTCCAAAGTTAACTTAATTTATTCTAAACACTTTGGATATGACCATATTGAGTGACTTTGATGATAAGACTAGGTTTTTTGACTCCATCTCTAACTAGACCACCTTAAGGTACTTTGAAACCGACTCAAAAAAAATAATGTTTAACACTATGAATCCAACCATGACAAAAACAAGATCCTTCATATGTCTAGTAACAAAGTTAAGAGCATTATGGGAAAATTTTGAAATATTACTAACTAATGGTGGCCAATTTTGGCTAACAGTTACATAATTTCATTCAAAATATTGAAGGCACGCTATTACCTCATGATCAGGATGAAATAAAGATATTCCAAGTGTGTCACTCTAAGTGGACATGGTAAAGGTGAAAAGGTGACCAAGACATGGAGCTTAGAGAGGAAAAACTATATATGATATCACTACAAGGATCTCAGTCTTGTGCACATGAAAACAACATATCAGGTCTTTACCATTAAATTCTATTCATCCATATTACTAAAGGGTTCACTTTCAACATATCATTATGCCTAGCTATTTATCTTATGGTCTAACCCTATCATTGTGCATAAAGCTCAAAATTTGATATACATCCTTCATTGCCAATTTTTAGATCCTTATTAAGTTTATAACATTTTGGAATCTTGTGTTCCACATAGGAACACTTAGATCAACATAAGTATCTAGATTTTTATCTTATGTCCATACCTCAAAATCCATCCAATTTGAAAATATTTTGAATCCTTTGGGTTAGCCTATTTGTTTTATCTTACCCTTTTATGAGACATTTTCAAAAGGGTGTGATATGAATACAAATGTAAGCCTACTCATTATATATCTAGAAAATACCAAGCAAGCACTTATTCAAGATCATTCAATAAATTAGATAGTTTAGTTATATTTCCCTATTCTTCCCTATTTTCATATCAGTTATATGAGTATTTATATTACAAGTCTAAAACATGCAAACCATGAGCAATATTTATCAAGTTGAAATCTAGATCATTGCATTCCCTTACATATAATATATTTCACCCTTATACACACACAAGACAGCACCTAGGGTATAAATACATATGTTTGAGGTCTTGTTTAAAGAATTAGATATGTAAGAAACACCTATTGATAGAGGGGTCATTAGGGCTAATTGAACATCAGGATCCCATTAACCCATTTTTGGCAAGGTAGAAATACCTAAGGTGAAGAGCTTTGTTTTAATCCAAATACAATCATATACATAATTCACTCAAATAAAGGACATAAGTATAAAGGTGATATAAAACCAAAAATTACTAGGTGGTCACTCTAAAATATAGTGAATAATCTGTACTAGAAATATTTTCTGGCATAAGGAAACCTATGTTGATGCAAGCATCCCAAGGCTGACACAAGTGTCCAGGCCTCTAGAAAAGATATTCTGAGAATCTAATGACTATATATTGATTTTGGTCCTACCATGTTCCATATTTTTACTTGCTAGATATACATGCACATTTGAAGATAAGTTGACTATTATTCATTATTTGTGTTTATGAAATAAAAATACTATTGTAATGTTCTTTCTATGTTTAGCATAACTCAACATTTTAATTCAGAATATTCATTTATCTAACTTTTTATATTAATTGGTCTTCTCTAGAATAGTTTTTTCATCTATTTAATTAGGTTATTTTACACCTTAAACCTTACCAAATTTCAAACCAATTAGGGTTAAATAATTGGTGAACCCAACCTCTGTGTCTCCTTTTGAAAACCCTAGTTTGACTTAGGGTTTCCTATTTTTTCTGATTTATGATTTTTGGACTAAACATATTATAAAAATTAGTTTTTCATTAATTAAAAAATAATAAATCTTATTCAATATGGATGAAAATATTATTTATTTCACTATACATTACATAATTATAGTCATTACTTACTAAATTTCATACATGGCTAAATCAATCAAAACTATAATCACAAGAGATCAAAAAATTGACAACCTTAAAGTGAATATATTATTGTATACCCTTTATTTTTATAGTTTTTACGATGAGATCCTATATATCACTACAAAATTATAAAGGGATTTCATGAAACAACCATTTTATCGATACAATACTACCAACCACTACAATGATGTCATTGACAAAAATTCACTTTTGGATTTATTACATAGATCTTCCCATTACAAACATGTTCTTTTGGATGCATTATGTATGTCCATCTTACCAAGAAATTTGGATCCATCATACATGGCCTCCTTGATAAAATCCTTTAAATGGATTGAGTATAATATCTCCTTATAAAATGAGGACTTACCTCCTCAACATATTATAAATTATTATTTACCATTATACATCCAAGTCTATATTTGTAATAAAATTATAAAAAGAGTACTTGTGGAAAATTAGTTCAAGACTCAAAATTTGCAACATATCCTTCCTATCATTACTTGGAATTGGGGCTAAAAAATTAGAATCATCGAGTATGATCATCAAGATATTTTATAATATTTCATGAAAGATATTGGGGCAGATAATACTACATATTATTGTAGACCCCATACATTACCTACTTTATCCCAAGTTATGCCAAATGATTTGAATTAAAACATACTTTTAAGATACACTTAGATAAATGAAATGTATGAAATCCCATATAATTTATAGGTATGCTTAAAATTCAACCACATGTTTTTAATTTATACACATCGAATGGATATTGATCCCTTCAAGCATTGTGTGATGGACCAGCAAATAAATACTCCTACACCACAATATTATAATTATAATTTTGGATATAGATATTTGATAAAATATGGGTATAAAGGATAAGTGTTAGACAAAAATTAACAAGGTATAACCCACCCTACTTCCTATTGAATTATATAAATTAACAAGGTTTGGGTTTTTTTAGAAATCCACCATTAAAAAAAAAGTACTTGATTTGAAATTTTTTTTTTAGGGGCCAAATAATAATTCATGCATGTACCTACTTCTACTAATGATATATAATTCATAAACCCTCATTTTATTGATGAAAATGCTTTGATTAAAATTTGGGCATGAGATGAGTTCTCAAGTGATGAGTTATTTCTAGTCTATTGTGGATCTCCCTTCCTTATATGATAAGAATAGGTATTTTCATGCCACCTATACTCATGATTAATTTGGTCAGAGTGATTATACAAATATCCATCATGATGCAACTAAAAAAATTCCTACTACGCCATATATCATAGAACAATCCACTTTATTAAAAGAGGAAATAATTCAATATAACTATGGAATATATAAATATCCTTAACTAGTATTACTCACTTCAATGATGTAGAAGGATGAAATAAAAACCTATGTATGTATCCTACATGACTACCGATAATTATTTTCTTTTTATATTTAAAACATTCCTAGAATCAACTCATCATTGATAATACATAATATATTACTATATCCAGATGCAAAATCTGTTAAACTAAAGATTCATAATATGATACCCATTTTAACATTATTTGTAAAATATGATATTCAAATACTCTTAGAATCACAATTCATAAGATTCATTGTATATTTCTATTAGGTTTATAATATTGTACCTATCACCAAGCCTAATAGTAACATTTGATATTGCATGGATTATCGTGACTTAAATAAAGCTTGTCCAAAAGATAATTTCTATTATCTAACATTGACATGATTTTCGATTTGACATTTGGGTGTGAGACATTTTCCTTCATGGATGGTTTTGTTAAATATGACTAATCAAAATTAACCTAATGGAACAATAAAAGATAATGTGTACCACCCCATGGGGAATATTTTATTATATTATCATGCCTTTTAGACTAATTAATGCAAACACAACATATCAAAGTTAAATGACACATATTTTCCATGATTTCATTCAAAAACAATTGAGAATTATGTCTATTTTTCACTATAACAGTCCAAACAATGACAATATCTTGTTGCAAACTTACAACAAATATTTGAAAGCTTAAAAAAATGTAATCTATGATTAAATTTATTAAAAATGTGTTTTTAGGGTATCTTTTAGAAAGCTTCTAGGTTATATTATCTCCTTGCAGGGCCTCAAGGTTGATCCAAAAAGGTTAAAATCATTTGATGAGATGGCACCACCAATTAACTTAAAATAGTTATGATGTTTATAATGAATAATTTAGGTAACTTGGCATTTCATTGATTAATTGGCTAATAAAATAATTATTTTCACGTGTTTTCTAAAAAATGACACAAAATCTATATGGGATGACATATGTCAACAAAATATTGATAAAATCAATGAATATTTATTAAATTTCACTAGTTCTCATGCTTCTTATACTAGATAGACCATTACTCCTTTATATCTCAATAGCTCATGAGACCTTGGGGGATCTATTAGCACAATATGATGACAATCATAAAGATTACACAATCTATTATTTAATCCATCAATTGGTTGATTATCAATGCAAATATACTGTAATGGAAAAACTATGTCTAGGATTAATATTTGCCACACAAAAATACAACCTTGCCTATTATATATTAATATTCATGTTATAATCAAAGAATATTTCTTAAAGTTTCTCATGATCAAAACCCACCTAATGGGTTGAATGGATAAATGCATGATGCAACTTATAGAATTTAATCTCAATTTTATATCTCAAAAATCCATAAAAGTCCAAGTTATAGCTGATCAACTAGTTATAGCTCTATTACCATATCATTTCACAATTACTGAGGATTTTCAAGATGAGTTAGAAACATATAATATATCTCTTAAACCATCAATAATTTTTTTGATGGATCCAAATGTATAATAGGCATAGGTTCATGCATCACATTTTCCACCCTTTAGGGAAAACACATGCCTTTTTATTATATATTATCCTTATCTTATACCAATGATATATCAAAATTTGAGGCCTTGATAATCAGCTTATCCATAACAGAAAACTACATATCAAGGATATTCATATTTTTGGTGACTCTAAACTATTTGTTAATCAAGTCAGCAATCATTATCAAACCAAATAAGATAATTTAATTTCATATTAATAAAATATGGATAATTAAAAGGAACATTTGACACATTTTCCATCGATAACATACCACATAAATATAATTGTCATGTAGATACAATGGACATTGTGACATCTTTAATGCCTTTTGATATCAATGATGATTGCACAAACTTTACAATACATCAGTTAAGACAACCTTTCTTTAAATCAAACAAAATAATTATCATTATTTCACGTAGCTCTAATTTTTTTATAAATCCACAATACCATGGAATGAAAAACATAAACTAAAAATATATTCACTTCATTATGTTATTATTTGGAATGACTTATTCAAATGAGGTTTGAATGGTAAATTACTTAGAGGCCTAAATAAATATGAAGCACAAACTGCACTTATATAAGTGCATGTTAATGAGTGTTGGAGGCACTTCAGTGGTAAGGCCATGCCTCAAAAACTATTATGACATGATTATTATTTGCCTACAATGGAACAAAATTGTATCCAACATGCTAAATTATGTTTAAAATTCCATAAATATAATAATTTAAATCATGTTCTATCTCATGAGTTAAAGCCTATTATCTTGACATGGCATTTCTCCTTGTGGGGATTTGATTTGATTGGAAAAATATCTCTGGTATCTATAGGTGGCCATAAATTCATAATCACAATAATATAATGTTTTACCAAATAGGTGGAAGCAATTCCACTTGATTTTTCCATAAGAGATGACATATTCACATTATTAATGATCAATATTATTTCCTATTTTCGCATATTATTAGCTATAATTACTGATAATGGATCATCATTTAAAAACAAAATAGTGAAACAATTTTTTATAGAAAATAAAAAATCAAACACACATTTTATACACCTTATTACCCACAAGGTAACGATCAATAATAAATGAAAAAACAAAATAATTGGGAAAAATTGGGAAAAATAAAAGAATTATACAGTGTACATATTGGCATCAATAGGTGGTGTATTCCTTATGGGCATATCGTACCCATTTTCATACACCTACTCGAGCTGCACCTTATTCATTGGTTTATGGTATAGAGGTAGTTCTAAAAATTTAACTTGAAATTTCATCCTTGCATATTGTTCTAAAGGATATTACAAAAGATAATGAATATCAAGAAAAATGACTACATCAGTTGAAACAACTAAGTGCAAAGCACACAAAGGCTATTGAACATTTAAAGATCTATCAATATCATTTCAAATAATCATATAAAAAATTTAAGGCATGAAAATTTTTTGTGGGTGACTTGGAACTAAAATAAAATAAAAATAATACCAATGTAAAAAAATACAAAAAAATAAGGTTCAAACCAAATCGGTTGGGCCTATTCACAGTTACATAAAATTTGGAAAAAGGCATTTACCCTTAGATAAAATTTAAGGAAATTTTCTTAAGAACCCAATGAAAATTATGAATTTTATTAAATATTATACCTAAAATATCAAAAATCCAAAAAAATAAAATATTCAATAAAATATAAAAACATTCAAAAAAATTCAAAAAATAAAAATATTCAGCATACACATGTTTAAAAACTCCTTGAAATATATGTTTTTTTAATGTTAATAGATAGCATATCACTTCCTTCCTATATACACATATGTTTCATGCATACTTTAGTGTGATATAGGCATACCCTAGATTCATGATATGATACATGCACATAAATATGGCAGGCCTTTTCTCTTCCCACATGAGACACTGTGTTGGGGGCATCTGCCTCTTTGATCACAATTGATACATGTTATATTATTTTATGATCACATTACATATCATGTTGATATTATATACTAATGCTTATGCATGCTTATACTCATACTTATATCTTACATGATGTACTTGATATGTTATGTTACATGACATTTTTGGCTAACATGTATATATAGGGACTAATATAATATGATTATTCTGGTTATTTATACTTCATATATTCATATTTTCCATTCCTTGAGTTATTTTTCCTTGCTTGCTATTGTCTTTCTTGTGGAAAAAATATATATGTTCCTTACTTGTTCACCCTTATGCCATTTTATGTTATTATTTTTTTCTATTTGAGAATTTGAATATGTCATGCCTTAAATTATGTGAAATTTAAACATGCTCCTTTTTTTTAGTCTCCTTATACCTTATTTTGCATGAAATTAAGTGTTATTGTGATCTGTAAACTGAAAACACAAGTGTAGTACATCTGAAAAACACTCTTTCACATTTAAGAGATCCTTCAATTTCTCAATTTTTTTATTTAATTTTGTATAAAGAAATTAAAACCAGAATTAAAATGAAGATCAAAATTAAATAATAATCAGAGAAAATCATAAGAATTCACCAGCAAATTGATAATGGAGTTTGGCTTCAATAGCCTACGTCTTCGGGTCCGTTCGAAGTGAGGACCATTTCCATTAATTTTGTGCAACAAATGGCTTCCAAAATCAATACAAGTCTTTAATTCACCTTCTCTGATCTCTACTTTCCCATAATAATATCTCTCAAACCTAAAAATAATGGCCCAAGGCCATACAAAGCAAGAATAAGACTCTAACATTCTTAATTTTCTTTACAAAGTCGGCTTTTTCTTCCTCTTCAAGTGGAATTTCATTCCTTATATAGCACTTCGACCCCCATATCACAAGAGGTCAAAGGCTATTCCTTTTTTGCTATAGGTGAAAGGTTCAAACCGTCAGCCTCCTCTTTTGGTGCTTTGGGAACCATCTGCCTCCTCTTTTAGCGCCTTGGCACATCTTTATCCCACATTTGTTGGGGAATAACTGTTTATATGCTTAAAATAGGTTGGTCAGTTCCCTTTCAAATGCTAATGTCTAATTTAAAGGAGACTTAGGCACTAGTTTAATCTACCATTGGACTTTGTCCTTGCATGGTTTGTGTGGCGATGGTTTGATGATGTGGCAGTTGATGCGTGTTGGTTGGTGGCTTCTTATTACAAAGTGATAAATAATTATCCCACATTGGTGGGGTTTGAGAAGAGTTTGAAATTTAAATATAATTTATCAAATAATAACATATGAAGATTAGGAGGCCAAGGCACCCCTCCAAAAGAGTGTGTCAACCCTCGCTGAGGAACCCCAACGAGCAGATAGTGGGGCCCATGGATCCTCATATGATCGCTTGTCGAAGACCAGAGGTTAAAAACAAACACCAAACCAAATTTTTTTTACACCAATTTATATTTCCACATGTCAAATTGATATTGGACCACTTGGCATATTTAAATAGTGACACATCACTTTTGACCCCATTATTTGCTCATCACAAGATTTCTTCAACTAGCTATATCTTAAGCATATAGACTCCATTTTTCATTCCAAAAGAAGTGCTAGAAAGCTCTCAATGAATTATTCAATAGTTTGACTAGAATTTGAAGACTTTTAAATGGAATGGTACATGGATCTACCTAGATCATTCCTCCCCACTGGGAAATTTTGGACCTCTGAAAGTTGAAATTAGTTGGTAATGAGGTGAGGGTATTTTTCCCTCACCTTTCTGACTTCCATCCATTTGGCCTTATGTGGGTGCATCCCTTTGAGACCAACACAAAGATATTCAACATTACCTCTTCATGAAGTATGCATATTCCTGTCAAGAATAGTATCTTCCTATAATTATGTTAGATATTCAAGAGAAAAATCATCAATGGCAGGAATGGAGACACTTTCATCATGATCAATTATCATTGGAGGCTCATACAATTTCAGATTTTCCACATTTATAACTAAATAAATCTGCATGTAAGATGGTAAATCTAATCAGACAGCATTTGTACCAATTTTTTTTGTTATCCATAAAGGACCATACCAGATTGGTTTCAACTTTTTACCTTCACCTGTCAATCTTTCCTTACTGATGTCAAGCCATACCATATCACCTACAACAAATTGGTGATCAATACGATGTTTGTCATGTTTGGCTTTTGTACTTGGCCTGACTTTTCTCCAATTGAGTATGAATAGTTTGATGTATGAGCTATATTTGTTAAATGAATTTCTTAGCTTGAATGGCTTCTTTTGGTTCACCAACAGCTGTATCCTATCCATAGAAAACATCTAGAGGAGATTTTGGCAAGTATCCATAACAAACTTCAAATGGAGATTTCATAGTAGGAGAATGAAGTGTCGAGTTATATGCATGTTTTATGTAACACAATTATTCATCCCATAAATTTGTATGTTTATTGTTATAACCCCTAAGCAAATGTACCACAATGAAGTTCAAAACCTCTGTTTGTCCATTGGTTTGTGGATGAAATACAGTTCTCTTTTTTAATTTAGTGTCCATTAGTCCCCAAAAAGTTAACCAAAACTCCCTAATAAATTGAGAATCCCGATCAAAAATAATTTAAGTAGGCAAACCAAAATGAACCCATACATGTTTAAAGAACAAGTGTGTAGTGCCTTCACTACTAATTTGCTTAGTACCAAGAATCAAAACACACATTTTGCTAAATATGTCCACAACCACATATAAATAATCATGGTTTCTTTGTATCATAGGCAACCCCCCCACAAAATCCATGGAGATACTTTCCTAGGGGTGAGTAGGAACATGTAGAGGAGTGTAAAGTCCCAGTTTCCTGTTACTAGGTTTACTTATGGCACAAAGAGTACATCCCTTTATATATTTAGCAACATTTTCTTGCATACGAGGCCAATAACAATACATTTTCAAATGTGCAACCATTTTAGCAACTCCAAAATGATGAAAAATAAGAGAAGTATGTGCTTCTCTAATCATGTGCACCCTCTCATTTTGAGGAATACATAGTTTACCCAAATGATACAAAAGATCATTGTGTATATGATAGTCCAATTCTTCTACTTGTCTACTACTCATCAAGTCTTTATAAACATCCTAAAAATCAAGATCATTAACATATTTTTCTTTATGACTTTCATGAGACAAAGAACCATGTTGTAAAATAATAGATGCAATAACCATAGGAGGCCTAGATAGCATATCTACAACCTTATTCTGAATACCTTTTTTATACTTGATCACAAGATGAAATTTTTGTAAGAAACCCATCCAATGAAAATGTCTAGACTGTTGTAGTTTGGTTTGTGATTGGAGATATTGTAAGGGTTGATGATCTGTATGTATTATTGTTTCTTTGCCCATTAAGTAATGTTTCCATTTTTTAACACTTTGAACCAATGCATACAATTCCTTATCATAAGTTGGATATTTTCTTACTACACTTGTAAAGGTTTTAGAATGATAACAAACTGGTTTCTTACATTGCATTAAAATAGCTCCCATAGCATACTCACTTGCATCTATCTTGATCTCAAATGGTTGTTGTATATCAAGAAGTGCCAAGACCAGAGTAGTACTTATCTTTTCTTTCAAAGTGTTGAAGGATTTTTGATGTTTGCCTCCACACTGAAAGACCTGTTTCACACTTGTCAAAGAATGCAAAGGTGATGCAATATATGAAAATTGAGCAATAAACTTTCGCCAAAAATATACTACACCAAGAAAACTTCTACCCTCAGTTGTGTTAGTGGGTGTAGGCCAATTAACAATGACTACCACTTTTGTAGGATCAATTTTCAATTCACCATGTCCTATAATGTAACCCAAGTATATCGAAGAGGTCTTGCCAAATTCACATTTTGATAGTTTTAGATAAAGTTTTTCCCTTCGTAATGCATCCATGACTTTATTAATGTGGATCACATGTTCTTGCCAAGACTTGATGAAAATCAATATATCATCTAAGTAAACTATAAAAAATAATAAAGAAACTGTCTAAAAACATCATTCATCAATCTCATGAATGTAGTCGGGGCATTACATAACCCGAAAGGCATAACAAGCCATTCAAACAATACCTATATTGTTTTGAAGGCATTTTTCCACACATCACATTCATTAATTCTTACTTGATGATATCCACTTCTAAAATCTAGCTTAGTGAAATAAATAGCATATTTTAATTGATCCAAAAAATCATCAATATGAGGAAGAGGGTAACGATTCTTAATAGTAATTTTGTTTAAGGCATGAAAATCAACACACATTTGCCAAGTGCCATCTTTCTTTGGCACCAAAATAATTGGTGAACCAATAGGAGATGAACTTGGATGAATAACACCTCTATCCAATAGATCCATTACCTATTTTTTGATTTCCTCATTTTTCACTACTAATAACTTGTACATGCTAATGTTAGGGAGAGGAGAATCTTGCAATAACTGAATTTCATGTTGAACTCCCCTTTTAGGGAGCAAGCCCTTAGGATCCTGAAATATATCATCATAAGTAGAAATGATTTCAACCAATTCATTCTTGTGTCTAGGATCACAATTTTCCAAAGCCTGAGAATATTCTTTTTCCCTAGACTTAATCAACATGAGACAAAAAGTCTTGCTTGAATTAACTAGTCTTTTAATTTGCCCTGCTGTAACCAAGGAAAGACTTGTTCTAATGTGATGTGCTCTAACTATATATTCAATGCCATCCTTAGCAATCAAGTACTTATTCTCCTCTCTATAAAATATTGCTTTTCTATCATAAAGATATGGGCTTCCCAAAACAATCCCACATATGTCCAATGGGACAACATCCAACTCAACCTCATCTTCAAACTTGGATGTGATGGAAAACCTCAATCTACAAGTTTGTGAGACTTGTAGCTTTGCATTGTCACACACCCAACCTAGTAGATAAGACTTCGGATGGGGATTGGTTTGTAAGCCTAGCTTCTTAACAACCTCTTCAAAAATTAAATTTGCTTGTGAACCACTATCAAATAGAGTGTCAATCTTAGTATGTTTCAAAACAACTCTAATGTGGAACAATTCATTTATTTTCTTATCAACATGCACAAAATTCTTTTTAGAAGAAGATGCATCATTTGATGACTTAGTGCTAGAAACTTAAAGAAAAAAAACATTATGTAATCCCATAGTTGTGATCTTAGTTTCATCACCTGAATCTGAACCTAAGTCCTGAACCATAGCATTAGCCTACTTTTATTTCTTTTTAAACCTCTTAGGCATTAACTTAGGGGGTAGTTTCCAACACTTAGACTCATCATGATTTTTATTTCAATGATTACAAAATGGTTTTCCTTCTTTTTTAATAGTAAAAGTGGATTTCTATTTACCTTTTCCTGATGAACTTTCCCCTTTGGATTGCTTAACATTAGATTGCTTACTTTTAACTTTAGGAAAAGATTCTTTTGATTGTTTTCCTCTAGCCTTTAGATGAGTGGCTTGAACACATACTGCATCTAAATTAGTGGGATTGAATATAATAATCATATGTCTTAAGTAACTATGTAGCCCACCTATATATTTTAGCAGTGTTTCTTGTTTGTATAGAAGAACATTCAAAAGTAAAGCTTTTTTTCTAAATTCTTGTGTATAATCTTGAACATTTTGGCCTTTTCCTTGTCTGAAAATTTACCAATCCATCATGCCTTATTGCATATAGCCTAAAGGATAAAATTTCTTTTTGATTTCTTTAATAAATTCATTCCAAGTAGAAATCGAGTTACCTTTTTGAAGCTCAAATTCCTTCAACTTACTCTCTCACCAGATGAGAGTTTTGCCTTCCATACGAAGAGTAGCCAAATGAATTTTTGACTCATCCCGTACAATCTTTTGGACCCTGCAATAAACTTCAATCTGCTTGACCCAATTATCCAACTTTTTGGCATTAACTTCACTATTAAACATTGGTAATTCAAACTTAATATCCAATTTTAGTGAAGGGAGAGATTCCAAAAAAAATTTACCGTCATCTAATGAAGAATATTTTTTAGTTTCTTTACCTTTTGATTCTTGTGAATCACCTTCTTTTTCATTCTCAGATTTCCTTTGTTTGTCATGGTACAGTTCCTCAACCATGCTTCTCATATCCATGAAAGCTAAGTGGAAAGCTTGTTCGAATTCCATCTCTTCTTTAGCCATCCTTGAAGCACACCTTGAACCAATCTCTAGATTATACTCAATGAGTTTTCCTTCACCCTTTTGGGATTTGGACCTTGTCAACATACACTAGCAATCATTGTTAAATAACAACTACTTTGATACCAAAATCTGATTTGTAAACTGAAAACACAAGTGTAGTACATCCAAAAAACACTCTTTCATGTTTAAGAGATCCTTCAATTTATTAATTTTTTTGTTTAATTTTGTATAAAGAAATTAAAAAAAAATTAAAATGAAGATTAGAATTAAATAATAATCATATAAAATCATAAGAATTCACTAGCAAATTGATAACGAAGTTCGGCTTCAATAGCCTACGTCTCTGGGTCCGTTCAAAGTGAGGACTATTTCCATTAATTTTGTGCAAGAAATGGCTTCCAAAATCAATAAAAATCTTCAATTCACCTTTTCTAATCTCTGCTTACCTGTAATAATATCTCTCAAGCTTAAAAATAATGGCCCAAGGCCGTACAAATTAAGAATAAGACTCTAACCTTCTTAATTTTCTTTACACAGTCAGTGTTTTCTTCCTCTTCAAGTGGAATTTCATTCCTTATATAGCACTTCAACCCACATAGCACAAGTGGTCAAAGGCTATTCCTTTTTCACCATAG
The DNA here is from genome assembly GCA_037957365.1 of Torreya grandis. Taxonomy (NCBI): domain Eukaryota; kingdom Viridiplantae; phylum Streptophyta; class Pinopsida; order Cupressales; family Taxaceae; genus Torreya; species Torreya grandis. The sequence continues at coordinate 564,913 of JARHVA010006487.1, read as the reverse complement.
GTGTAAGTTTCAAAATGTTGGCCTCCTCTTTTGGCACTTTGGGAACCGTCGGCCTCCTCTTTTGGTGCCTTGGCACATCTTTATCCCACATTTATTGGGGAATAATTGTTTATATGCTTAAAATAGGTTGGTTGACTCCATTTCAAATGATGATGTCTAATTTATAGGAGACTTAGGTGCTAGCTTAGGCTTTCATTGGACTTGGTCCTTGCATAGTTTGTGGGGTGACAGTTTGATGATGTGGCAGCTGATGCATGTTAGTTAGTGGCTTCTTATTACAAAGTGATAAATAATTATCCCACATTGGTGGGGTTTGAGAAGCATTTTAAACTTAAATATAATTTCTCAAATAACAACATATGAAGATTATGAGGCTAAGGCGCCCCTCTATAAGAGTGTGTCGACCCTCATTGAGGGCCCCCAATGAGCAAATAGTGGGGCCCATGGATCCTCATATGACCACCTATCGAAGACCGTAGGTTAAAAATAAACACCAAACCATATTTTTTTTTACACCAATTTATATTGGCATGTGTCAAATGGCTATTGGACCACTTGGCATATTTAAACAGTGCCATGCCACTTTCGACACCCATTATTCGCCTATCACAAGATTTCTTCAACTAGTTATATCTCGAGCATCCGGACTTTGTTTTTCATTCCAGAAGAAGCATTAGAAAGCTCTTGATGAATTCTTCAATAGTTCAACCAGAATTTGAAGAATTTTAAAATGGAACGGTAAATGGATCTACCTCGATCATATTGTATATGTGTTTGATTATTTGTTGAGATTGTACTATTACTTTATAGATGTTACCATGATACATATCATACATCTTAGGGTTTGTTGTGATAACATACTTTGAGTTTCATTGCTATATCTTCTTATACATGTTACTCCTATATGCTACATGATTCATACATAAATTATATAGTTATCTTATCCTTTTAAAGTAAGGTAGCTACTTGATTCCATTCCCCTCACCTCAAAATAAGGGAATATTAGTAGGGGCATGTCATAGAGACATGACCTCAACACATAATTTCTTAGAATTTTTATATTTAAATTATAGTTTACATGATTCAAATATACGCTTGGGTCATAATCCTATATATTGGCATTGTTTTACATAGATTAAGGACAAAGTTTTTTAGATTTTTGGCATGTATATTATACATAGTTATAGGAAAAAAGGTTACATTTTGATGGATAATTCAGCGTGAGACACATTATAGGTGTATATGCCATGATAATGCACCAAAAATTGTAAAACATACTAATTATATCTCCATAATACTATCACTAGGAAGCACTATTTTAGACTATGAAGTATAATTATTGAGCCTTATCTATCTGCAATAGTTTCATTTTTAGAATAAGTTGATAAAATCACTCACCCTAACCATATTTATAAGATGATTTGATTAAATCACTCATCCTTACCATATTTATAGAATGAGTTGATTAAATCACTCACCTTGACCATCTCTCTCTCTCCCTCTCTCTCTCTCTCTCACACACACACACACACACACACACACACACACACACACACACACACACACACACACACACACACACACACACACACACACACACACAATTTTACACTAAGAAGTAAAGCTATCAAGCCTTATCTATTTGTAAGATTTTCATTTTTAGAATAAGTTGATTCAGTCACTCACCCTAACCAAATTTATAAGACGAGTTGATTAAATCACTCACCCTCACTAGATCACATGCACATGGATATGCACACACACATGTATATGTATATATAAATATATATGTGTGCATGAATTTATATATGTATGTATGTAGAAACACACACATGCACATGCACACACACACACGCGCGCACATGCAGATCCACATGCACATGTGTGCACGTGCGCACGCACACACACACACACACGTGTGTGTGTGTGTGTGTGTGTGTGTGTGTGTGTGTGTGTGTGTGTGTGTGTGTGTGTGTGTGTGTGTGTGTGTGTGTGTGTGTGTGTGTGTGTGTGTGTGTGTGTGTGTGTGTGTGCATGTGCGCACATGCGTGTGTGTGTATATATATACATGTGTGTGTGTCTACACACACACATCACATATACATATGTGTGTGTGTGTGTATCATTGATTTATACAATTGAGATTCAATGATCTCAATGGGCATGTCACAAATCATATTTACATCATATTGGGTGAATAATTACCCCTCAATCCTCTATTTACACATTCAAGGTTAAAATTTGAACCTCTCTTAGCTCTAATGCTTCATAAGGAAGCATCGTTACCAAGTAAAAAATACCAAATGGAAGCATTGTTGTAATTGACCCACATGTGAACTCCTACCTTGCTCTCTTGTAGTTGAGTGTTTTAGTATAAATTAGGGGATAAGTACATATGTTTAAGGTCCTCTTCAAATTATGGGCTATGTAGGAAATACCTATTGACATAGGGATCATTGGGGTTAGTTTAGCTTGTGAGCTCATTAACCGATTTTTAGAAAGGTAGAAATACCTAAGGTGAAAATTTAGGATTTTGATATAAATACAGTTATATATAGTATGTGTTCTCAAATAAAATACATAATAAAAAGAATAAAAAACCCATAAATCCCTAGGTGGTCACTCTAAAATACAATAACTATTTTGTTTTGGATAAATCTATTGAGATAAGGAGACCTGCATTGATGCAAGTGTCCCAAGGATGACCCAAGTATTCAGGCTTCCAAATATAATATTTACATAATCTTATGACTAGATCCTAATCTTACTCTTGCTCTATTCTACCTCTATACTTCTCAGATCTACCTATGCATTTTTAAATAACCCATGTATTATTCTTTCTTCATGTTTATGTAATCAAATTATTGTTTTGAATGTACTTTATATATTTAACATAACTCAACTTTTTAATTTATAATATTAATTTATTTGAGTTTTAAATTAATTAGCCTAATCTAGAATAGTTTTTAATCCTTTTAATTTCATTATTCTACCCCTTAACCCTTAAAAATTGAAAATTTGTTACGTTTAAACACTTTACTATTAATTTTTAATGTGTTCATGGCACATTTATTCAAGGTGTATGGAAAAGGTAAAAATTTAAAATATATATAAAATTAAATAAATCTATTGATGTCCCATAATGTCATTCAAAATGTTGAAGGCACTATATTACCTTGTGACTTGGAAGCAACAAAAATCTATCAAGTGTGTCACTCTAAGTGGACATGGAAAAGGTGAAAAGGTCACCAATACTTAGAGCTCATTGAGGAAACACTATATAGGATTTCACCATGTGGTTGTGACACACATAAAGATTAAAATGTATTGAGATATAAACATAGATAAAATCTAAGTTTAATGTGGTAATGCATCTGCATAGTCTACGAGATGAAGTGAATATCAAATGTGAATGTTCTAAATTGGTGGCCTCCTTGACAGTAAGTTGATGGGATTGTACATGTGGACAGCTGATATTATCAACCATATTACCAATGAGAAACCCATTAAAAAATTAAGTTTTACTTCACACAATAGGCAACATTATTCTCATAGACATTGAAGAAATAAAAAATATATAATGCACAACGAGTTAAGAAAATGCCATGAGAGATGTTAAACAGTTAAGGACACCATTATCACTATAACATCCCTAAAACTTAATTAAACTTAGTTTTTTATTAAAAAATACAATTAAAACTATAAACACGTTAATCTAGTGAGACAAGTCTATTCCTAATGCAAACCCCTACAAATAAATTCAATTAATATACCATATTTTCACTATCAAACCAAAAATAAAAGGAAAACAAACTAAGTAACAATAAAAATTTCAAATACATTCCCCCTTAAGTGAATGAAAATAAAATTTAACCTAGAAAGAACTATTTCCTAAGATTACCTACCAAAGAAAAACAAAACACAAACATCAAAAAAAGTTTATTTAGATTACAAAAACATAAAACCATGACTATAGAAATAAACATGACTAAAATGGTATATTAATAATGGGATTGTTTACCATTTATCAATGGAATTAGTAGTATTCTACCGTAAGATTTGGATATGTGTGTTAAAATTATCTATTTAGGTCATCATGATAGCAATCCTCGATCTTGTCCAAGCCCAAGACAACAACACAAAAATAAGGTCAAACATTTTCCCTCTTTACTGCACAAAAAGAGAATAATGAAATGAGAACCATATCTTGAGATTACCCATGAAAGAAAACAAAACCATGCCCACACTATAATTAGAAACAATTGAACATTACAAAGGTCCCATATGGAATTATGGAAAACTAAAAATTTGTCCATAGAAACCAAGACCACCAATGCTACATTGTATATAAATAACAACAACATAAGAGATGAAAATATGTGTTGAATTTGTTTGTTGAGAAAACCATGGATTTATTATATCCAAACTATCCAATGTGCCACTTTACATTCATTAATATCAAAAGACACCCTTTCATTTCACTATCACTTTGTATTAATGACCACAAAAATTTTGACATTTGGGTAAGTTCACGGAGTTGGGGGATAATTCCATGGACACTTTTGGTAATATGATCATGTTAATAAATAACATGACCATATTATTTAATTATCATGATCACGTTATTTAAATTATGTCCTGGTAATTACCAAGACATAATGTGATCATGTCATTAAATAACATGATCATGCTATTGTTGTTTTCAATAATGTGATTGTGTTATTAACATGATTGCATTAACTGTGTTACAAAAAAAACCAAAATTTGAATGCAAATTTGTCATTTTACATTTGAGTTTCCTTTACCATCCTCATCTTCAATGATCAAGTTTGATGTGAGAGAGATAAAATCTTGACATAAATCCATTAAATTCATCCTAGGAAGATGTTAATCGATGATGCCACCACATAGAA